>JABVXW010000342.1:0-55729 GCA_013365375.1 Litomosoides brasiliensis
TTATTATTATTATTATTATTATTATTATTATTATTATTATTATTATTATTATTATTATTATTATTATTATTATTATTATTATTATTATTATTATTTTTATTGCAATTATAATTATAAGTATTGATAGTAAGAATTGTTATTGTTATTGTTGGTGGTGAAAGGAATTGGAAATTATTAATTTTCGCTTAATTAGTATATTTTATGGTTCGCAGTCAAATATAGCAATTATTAAATGTTTTGAGTTAAATATTTATAATTGCAGCAAATTTTTGGAATTAAAATTTTCTCTTGAAATATTCAGAGATTTCTAAATTAGCAATTAAAATAAGGCCATCTTTTGTTTCAACTGCCTTTCAATTATTTTATTTGAGATATCTGCTTCTGTTGTGAATGGGTACGTTAAAATATGACGTGGAAACAGTAAACCGAAATAACTGATCTCAAAAATCGAAAACTTTATGAAATGTATTAAATTATTTTTATTATTGCGAAATGGGAAATTAATGATAATTTTTTGTATCATTGCAAAGTTAATAATTGAGGAATTATCGTTTGAGGTGATGTGAATTTATGTTTGAATTATTTCATCGTTAAATTTCAATTCGAAATTTTCATATCCTTTTTTTTAAATTGATAATTTAGTACGAAAGAATTGTGAAATGTTAGGTTGTTTATTTCTAAAATTTTGTTGATGAACAATATTTGCATTGAGCAAAATTTTTGCCGCAATAGTTCAACCCCACATTTTATTATCAATTGCATTTATCGCACTTCAAAGTTTGACAACTTTAAAGCTCAGTGATAATTTTAAAGTTTGGTCAATGAGAATATTCATCAATTTATGTGAATAAGTTATGATAAGTTTTTATGTTTTTTTTGTGATAACTTTTTATGTGGTAAGTTATAAAATATCTATGTTTACGATTAATATTTCAGATGAAATTTACAAATAATTTTAACAAAAGTGAAACTAACTTTAAAAAAATGTACATTTGAAAAATGAAGTACATGGTGATGAATTTTTTTTAAAATATGTATTGTTTGCTAAAAGCGGTAAAAAAATGTAACTACGAGAGAACATATCATATTTAAAACTTAAAACTGATCTAAGGTGGAAACAATTGTTATATTATAGTATATTTATATTGGATTATAGTATATTTATATATTATAGTATATTTATCGTATTATATTATAGTATATTATATTATAGTATATTTATCGTATTTTATTATAGTATTATATTTATTATATTTTATTATAGTATTATATTTATTATATTTTATTATTTATAGTATTATATTTATTTTATTTTATCGTATTATATTATATTCACAAATAATATCTGAACCACCTAATTACCAGGAGATTTATTGTTAGCAGAAAAGTGATGTAATGAATTTTTCAAATTAAAAAAAAAGAGTTTTAAAATAAATTTACCCCAAAATAAACATTTTGCTTTATTCTTACATTCAGTTTTGAATTAATTTTTTAATAGTATGACATTGTTAAAAGATAAAAAGATTGTTCAATTTAATTTTGATTGTTTGGAAAAAACTTTATTAATAGGTGAAGAAGTGGAAAAAAGAGGCACACTTGACTGTATCTGATAAATTTATATATCATTTAAAAAAGTACTTTTGGATATGATAGTAAATCACCTATTCACCTTTTGAATATGATAGTTTAAAATCACCTTTTGAATTAAATCACCTTTTGAATATGATAGTTTGAAAAGTTACAAAATTGAAACTTTTGCTTTTTCTATCTTCACATTTGTATTTTCCGGATTTACAATAAGTTGCAGGATGATTTAACTGCATTTCGGATACGACGAATACTTGCATTTTCGATTTTCTTTCTTCACATATCATCCTTTCGCCAATTTAATTGTAATCATTTCCTTTTCGAAATATATTTTTTAGCAACAAAAAAAACGAGAAATGCAAATCAGCACAATTTTATCTTTCTTCATAAAATACATAATAAAATCAATTACTGTAATTGAATAACACTGATTTTTCATATATACAAAAGATATGCAAATGTAAAATTGATGTATGAATTTTAATTTTTCCTAAAAAAATAATCCCAGAAAGCGACGATAGCATTTGTATGTCCTAAAATGATATAATAATAAAATGACATATATACAGCATAAATGGTGATAATGCATGAAATAATATTGCGCCTGAATATTTCACTTATCAAATAAGGGGTTCTAAGGAGGATTAGGGGGAGGGGAGGGGGCGGGGAAGCAATCTACTTGTGTGAATAACGAAATTTTACGTATGAGCGACATATTTAAGAGAACTTTTTACGTGATATCTTAATATTACTCAATTAAGAAAAAGAGTGGTATATATTATGGGTATAATTGTCCGTTACCTATTTGTACAATTATTCAAAAACTTTAAAAGAAAAAAAAAATAAAATCATCTAAAATTTTTTGCATTTATGATCAGGCTACCTTAGGATTTCATTATTCTAACAAATATTTAGGTAATTTCGTAAATGGAAATTTTAAATGCTGTACGTACGTGATAGACAATTTACGACTAACACTTATGTCATCTAATTCACGTTTCACACAATTCTTAATATGTTGGAATGAAATCGCAAAAAAACTATGCAAAATAATTCGCGACATTGACAATATTTGCCAGAAAAAATTTTATATATTTTTCGAAAAACGTTGAGAATTGGAAATATCAAAATTTTCTAGCTTAGTAAAATAATTCTTACAGCTCAAAAATCTACTAAAATAATATAATGTTTTGTTATGGGAAAAAAAAAAGAAAATAGAAAACAAAATAGAATTTCGAAATTTGAAATGAAAGGAAAAAAATTCGAATTAGAAATTCAGCAAACACACGTTTTTTTCAAAATGAAAGGAAATGTAGTGGAAAGGAGTTGTTGAATAAGCTAGCTGTACAGTTATAAAAATTTATAAAAATTATAAAAATTGGATTAGATAATTTTGCAAAAAATTTTGCAAAAAAATTACAGACAGTAGCAGAGCAGAGGAGAGTAGCAACAACCAGGAAGCAATGAAAGTGACTTTGCAACAACTTCTACTACAGCTTAATGAGAGGATATGACACTATGCAAATGGCTTCATTCATTCCTATGTTGCATAGAGATATTCGACAAGCTATTATTTTTCAATTTGACATTTCATCTTAGCTAATTTTGATTACACAATGCATAAATTTGAATTATATTTAAAATCCGAAATGCTAAATAATTGAAAATTGAGTACTTACAGATATATTTGCTAAGCTATTACAAAACTTGACTGTACCGTACTGTACATTTAGGTTAAGTTACATTAAAGAAAAATAATACCAAAGAAAACATATATGTTTTATATATCTATATGTTTATTTATATATGCAAAGGATACCATAATATAATAAGAGATCAACTGATGAAATTTTAAACATTGAAAAAACAAAAATTGAATTTTTTTTTTGAATCAACTATAAATTGTATGAAAATGATAAATAAACTTTTAATCAATCATACCTGAAGTGAATTACAAATTTTAGTTTAAAAATTTTCAAATCATCAAATTCAAATTTTTAAATTTTCGCTTTAATTTTCATTATGACGGAGAAGAAGAAGAAACAAAGGAAACTTTACGCTAATTAAAAAAAAACAAAATGGATGGACCAAAAAAAGAAAAGAAAAAAACAGCATTATCGCTTTTTCTTCAATAAATCTGATTTCAACTGAAAGCCCTATGCAAATTTCCTCATTAGCCTATGCACTGCTAATCGTTCTACAATAGCCCCTAATAAAAGTTAGGCAATTTCAATTTCACTAAAATGCTTACTTCTTATACCCTTTTTTTACCCTTTTTTTTGAAAGAAATAAAATGAAAAGAAAAAAGGAAGTTCCTACGTATGAAATTTTAAATCAAAATTTTAATGAAATTTTAAAAGCTTCAAATTTGCAACTAACTTTTTGTTTAACCATAAAATTGTGATAAATTCAAATAAATTTTCCATTCTTTTTTAAATGAAAAATTTACATTCTTTTTACAGCACTTGAAATTGACTTAAAATCTTGTACGAATGAATAAATTTGATTAAAATTATAAATCGTTGTTTGCAAATTCTAATTATCACATGTAAAGAAATATTTTACAAAAAAAGAATAAAATAGAAATTCTTAGAATGCTACTACCCATCCTATTAGCCAATTTTAATTAAATAAAAGAGATTAAAATTATAAGAGGCAAATTCCTACTACTACGTAAATAGACCGACCATACAATGCTACTCACTAATTTCTAAATTATTTTTTCCTTTCTTATTTATACGATAGCAATTAATGAAATGAAATGAAAGAAAGAAATAAAGAAATTGAAATATAAGAGAAATGAAGTGGGGAAGATAAACAATTTACAATTACAATACTTTTAGAGTAAAAGTTGTGAGAAATTTTAAAAATTTATGATATCAAATATTATAGAAAATAAAATGAAAAAAGTGAAAAAACTCATTTTCTTTTCATTTCTTTCTTTTGCTCTTTTTTTTTTCGTTGCTAAATTTTACATCTCTCAAAATTGTTTCGTTCACATTTTACTTTTATTAATTGTTGAACATATTAACTGATATTAGTGCGTATTGATATTCCTGTTGAAATCACGCTTATCCCAACCGTTATCTTTTATCATATGTGCCAATTCGATGATAAATTTACCTTCTTTATACTTTTGACTAACTTCAAATGCATGCTCCTGAAATTTCATTATATACGTTCCTCATATTTTATTTCTCATTTTTTTTCTCATATTTTTTTAATATATTTCTCATATTTCATTCTATACGTTTCTCATTATTTTCCTATTTAAAATTTTTTTTTTTTAATATTACATATTAAAGATATATTTGTTTATTGATTGATTTTAACTTGTGTAATAAAGTAAATAGTTGTAAAAAAATTTACATATTTCCAGCCAAGTGTTGTTTTGCAACATTCACAGTGTATGTCTGCTACCGCATGAAGACCTGTTAAGAGAACACGTTCTTCTGCTGGACCACATCCTATATTTACGCTAAAAATTTCAATATTTTTCATTTTAATCATGTATTTATCATTATTATTTCATTATCATTATTATTATCATTATCATTATCATTATTATTCTGTTATTAATTATAGAAATAAGTGGGTTTATTTTTTATTTTATAAAAAAAAGTTTTTTTTACAATTTTTTTGGAGGAAAATGTGCAAAAAAAGACGAGATCATTATTAATTATCATTATTAATTTACTATTAATTTATTATCATTATTGTTATCATTATTATTCTGTTATTATTTATAGAAATAAGTGGATTTATTTTTTATTTTTTTAAAAAAAAGTTTTTTTTTGCAATTTTTTTAGAGGAAAATGTGCAAAAAAAGAGGACGAGAAACTTGCTAATTACTTTTTAGTAATTTGTAAATAACATGCAATTTAATTATGTACATTAATGCTAATCAATTTAGGATACATTTTTTTTGAAATATTTCTCTGAAATTTATTATGAACAAATATTATATCATTTCATTAAATTACTTCGCTAATTAAAATATCTCATAGGTAAAGTAATAGTTAGCGAGATGAAATCATAAAGCTTCAAAACGATAAACAAAAAAACTTTTTTTTTAAAATATACTACTAAAATTTTTTTTTCAAAGTTAATTTTTACAAATTAAAAAAAAAGGAATAATAAATGAAATTGTTGAGGAAAAAAAATGAGAAAGAACTTACACGGAATTGAACAGGTAAGCTTTCCCTTGGCTACCTTGGAAAGACTGCAAAAAAAAATAGAGGAATGAAATCATTTCAATCAATTTTTTTCAAAATTTCATAAACGCAATGAAAAATACAAAAAGCTGCAGGAAGAAAGATAGACACTGAAAGAATGCAAGAACGAAAAAATAAAAAGTGAAAAATAAAACTATGGTATGACGAAATTGTGAGGTATTTTAATTTGTAAATGAATTTTATATACGGAAATATTTGACATTTTAAAATCAAAAAAAAATAGAATGAAAACTTTTCATTTAGAAATAGAATGAATACTTTATATTTTCATTTAGAAAAGTATTCATTCTATTTTTAAATGAGTTAAATGAGTTTTCCAAATGAATTTTCAAAATTGTACAAAAGAAATAGGGAAATGAAATAAAAGAAAAAAAGGTTACCTTTGAAATTAACTCGTTATGATGGGCTAAATTAGCGCGACAATGTACACAACTATAGGTACGGGCACCATCGGGCAGATAAGCCTTCAAAAAAAGAAGAATTAAAATTTAATAATTAAATGAATTGTTTGAATGAATAAAATTAAGTCAAATAATTTTTAATTTTTTTTAATTTTCAGTTCTAATCGATTCATAAAAGTAAAATGATAACGAAAGTTAAATAAAAAGAAATGTAATGTTTTTTTGCCTTCTTTTTTCTTTAAATGGCTTTTAACATTTCATTTAGAATTTTAATTTTGAGAAATTTTATCTTAATAAAACTAAACAATTTATTTTAAATACAATTATTTATTTCAATTCGAAATAACTAAATATTTACAAATGAACTATTTTTTGTCTTTAAATCTTTTATAATTTTAACGGAAAATTACAACTAAAATTTCATCATAAATAAGTTATAAATTAAAAATTACTTCAAAAAAAAAGTTACAATAAAGTAAAAATGATTTAATCAAAACACAAATTTAAATTAAAATTAAAATTTGCCAAAAATTATTAACTTAATAATTTTGTTCGTAAAAGCTGTAAATGTTAATTGAATTACAAATAATACTGCTGCTGATAATTTGGAAAAAGGAAATGTAACAGCAACAAAATTATTCATTTTTACATATCATAACTTTTTTTTTGAAACAAAAACAACTTTTTTTGAAACAAAAACAACAAGCACAAATATCTACCTGCCTACCTACCTATGTGTATATTAATAAACATACCTGAAATGTCTTTTGTAACTTTTTTTGGAACAAAAACAAAAATTGTGAAACAAAAGCAACAAGCACAAATATCTACCTACCTACCTACCTATGTGTATATTAATAAGCATACCTGAAATGTCTTTGATTTTTCCTTCTTAATTGGTTCCACAATTTTAACAGCTGGTATTGCAGCCATTAAAAATCTTTGAATAAGTCGGTAGAAAGCACAAATATCTACCTACCTACCTATGTGTATATTAATAAACATACCTGAAATGTCTTTGATTTTTCCTTCTTAATTGGTTCCACAATTTTAACAGCTGGTATTGCAGCCATTAAAAATCTTTGAATAAGTCGGTAGAAACCACAACAGCACGACAGAATCCGCTCAATGATGACTGTGACCGAATGAAAAACGAACGCACAGAAAACGAGCAAATTGCGCTTCTGTAGCAATTGCGTCAGCTGTACAGTGAAATTTTTCAACAAATAGTAATTCTGTGAAAAAAAATTAAAGGAAAAAAAATTTCAAATTTCAAAAATTTTAATTTTAACACGCAAACGAATTTTAAATTCGCAAAAATTGCAAAAAAATAAAAAAGAAAGAAAAAAGATGCTCACAATGAATTAAACGTTCCATTCACTTTAAAATTATTTTTTAAAAAAAAAATATTAAATGCATTTGCATTCAAAAAAAAACAACAACAACAAATTTATTTTATATTTATAATAATACCTACAAGGTAAACTCTCAGTGACAGGTAAAGGAAAGAAATAAATGTTCATCCATCGTTTTTTTTTTCTTTTGTAAAATTCATCCTATTACTACTGCTGTAGTGCTCTTTAACTTCAAAAATTAAATTATAAAAATTAGTTTTTTGTTTTTAAATGAAAGTATGATAGTTTATATAAATAACAAATCATTCTCATATACTACCATTAATTAAGAACACCCCTAAATATAAAAAAATAAATAGTATTAAATGGTTGAATATATCCGATACAACATGAAAGGGGAAAATAAAGAAGTAAGTAAAAAAAAAAGTCGATGCAAATGATTGATTTAATTTAAAGTTCTCTCTTTTTTTTGTAAAGTTTTGCAATGAAAAAAAAAATTGAACGAGATGAGGTAGAGAGAGAGGAAAGGAGAAATTTTAAATTTAATTAATTCGAGAACGTACTGCTTTTAACTATTAATTACTATTATTACTGTATGAAGCGATTAGAAACAAATAAATAGATACAAACCTTTTCATTTTCCGTCTTTTATTTCAAATCAAATTTTTTTGTTTTTTCAAAATTAATCAAAATTTTTTACAAAATTTTTCTAAATTTTTTAATTGAAAGGATTCGTTCTTTTTTTCTTTTAAATTGAAACGATCAGTGAAAATTTCAACGAATGTAAAATCAGTGCAATCCGTCTGTGCAAAATATTACATTATGTATTTCAAAAGGAAAAAAATTAGAAATGCAAATTGAATTGACAAAACAAAGAAATTATTTCAATATTTTTGAAGCGTAGAAGTCATGTTTAACAAAAATCAATTACTAAAAATTAGCAATTCAAAATTTTGCTGTCATTTTAAATATTTCAATTGCAATGAATCTTATTCAATTCACTGCATTAATTTTAATGTTAAATTCAACAATTGATAATTTGTCCATATTATTTCAAAATTTGCACTAAATTAAATTTACATTTTCATAATTGCATATAATTAAAATAACATCTCCTTTTTTTGGCGTAAAGGGAATATTTTACTTAGTAGCATTTTCTTTCATTAAAAAGAGTTTAATAATATATGTGCAACTACTGAAATAATTTTTTTCTTTTTTTAGCACAAATGAGATATTTCATTTCACTTTCCATTTTCTTCCTTAACTTAGCACTTAACACTTCACTTAACATTCGGTAAATCAGAAATAATTCAGTGAAAAGTAAGTTCTAATTTTCAAAGATGCATTTTATACTTAATTAACGTTCAACAAAACAATACAACACTATAGTAGATTTCAGTATTACCTTCAATAATCACTTTTCAATAACAACCACTAGTAATATCGATTTCAACGATAATAATAACAATAGTAAAATTGAATAAAATTTAACTATTAAATACAATAATAACAATAATAATAATAACGATGATAATAATAGTAATAGTGACAATAATAATAATAATGATAATAGTAATAATAATGATAATAATAATAATAATACTAATAAATAATAATAATAATAATAACAATAATAATAATAATAATAATAATAATAATAATAATAATAATAATAATAATAATAATAATAATAATAATAAATAATAATAATAATAAACAACAATAACAATAAACAATAATAATAATAAGCAATATAATAATGAACAATAATAGTAGTAAAGAATAATAATAACAAACAATAATAAGCAATAATAATAGATGACAATATGCATATTTTCCGTATTATCACAAAACCTTCAAATTATTCAAACATTTAATTTTGCTAAAAATTTTTATCACAAAAGAATGTAACGATAAAGTTAATAATAGCAATTTTAGGATAAAATATAATATGAAAAACCAAATAAATAAATAAATAAACAGAAATGAAAGGAAAAGAAAGTGATGAAATGAGCAGAAGAAATTAAAACGAAATGCTTTCATTTTCACGACAACCATTCACTTTACTTTACACATCGAGCAATTCAGAAGCACAATGATGCATACAGGCCAGCACTGAGAATATGTAAATACTTTAACAAACTTCTATTATTATCATTACTATTACTATTATTATTATTATTATTACTATTATTATTATTATTATTATTATTATTATTATTATTATTATTATTATTATTATTATTATTATTATTATTATTATTATTATTATTATTATTATTATTATTAATTATATTATTATTATTTTGTGTTTAAATTCCTTATTTCTTATTGTAAACTAAAAAACTATTCGTATCTAAAATAATCTGACAATGCTGACATTGCGTAATTCTTCGTGAAAGAAAAATAAATGATATATTTATAATTTAGTAAAAATGAAATTTTTGAATTTTATAAAGAAAATAGTAAATTAAGAAATTAAACTTACTAATATAGTCATTGAATGTTTCATTCAATAAATTACTACCAAATTTTGGTGTTTTCGTTATCACTGATGTTGTTACTGGCGATGATAATGGCACTGATGTTATTGTTGTCGTTGTTATTGTTGTTGTTGTTGCTATTGTTGTTATCCAGTTTCTAATTGGATCTGTATTGATAAGCATTATCTGTAAATTATTGATAATCTTTATTATAAATTAGCAATAAAAATATCAATATCTTTTATCATTTTTTTATTTTATCAACTTATGTTGAATAGTTTAGTTCTATCAAAAAAAAAAAAAATTTAGAGAAAAAAAAAATCACTGAACGGCAAAAGTGATTGTTCGTTGTGAAATAAAAAAAATGTTACTCAATTAATTCGTCTTACCATTTTTTGTAAAATAATAAAAAAACAAATCTTTTTTTTTATGTTAGCTAAAATTTACTGCTATCCTAAATCTAATTCATTTCATCCTAAAATATGACTGCTTTGGAATAAGGACAAATATAATCGATACCTCCCAACGGATTTCATTCCCCTCCTTCCTCTTCCCCCCCCCCCTCCTCTCCCCCGGCCCCCCCGTCCCCCGCTTCAGCGTCCTTTTTTTTATATTTTATAATCTGTGCAGCTGAAAACGGATTGTTGACATGTTTGAAGGCATTTGCTTCTTCTATCCTATCAACCAATCAAATGTAATGTGATGATTGTTTTAAAGGAAAAAAAAAACTTTTTTTAAAAATTTTAATTATAAAGTTAAAGATGAAATTTTGAGTCCTCTAATTTAAAGCTGCATAAATTCAATTTCATTACTTTCATTAGTAGTATCAGACGTACGACGCATGTGATTTAGGTATATATTATTCTTTCCTGGATTGATCCAGATATTTATTTACTAACTTTATCTATCACCTGTCATTACGGGTATTGCTAAATTTTGTAATTTCTAATATAATTGTAGAAAATAAAGTTTGAATAAAAAAGCACATGAAATTTTAGGAAAAAGCCGTCAACCTAATAATTGACAGTGATAAAATTCATTTGTTAAATAATTCAGCAGTTATTAATTATTGGATATCTGATGAATTATTTGTTATATATTAGTCAGGTACAGTTATCAATTTCATATTTCGTATCTAAATTAAACTTTTATAAATGGTTAATCAAGTCACGTTTCTTTATCGAATGATAATAATGATAATGGATGATAAGTTAGCCATTGATCATTGTTCCTCGTATTGTTGAAGGAAAAAAGGGAGGAAATTGTTGATGATTTGACGATTTCAATTTAGTAAATTGTCATGAAAAATGAGGAAATGCAATAAAAAAAAATAAGAAAAAAATGAAATAAGCCTTTTTAACATTTTTACAAAATGGTAAATGGAAAAATTATCTTTGGAAGCAAAATTATCTTTGGTGCAAAAGCTGAACAACTGATTATCAATCATTTCCTCTTTCCTTTCTTTGTTATATTTCCTTTGTTTCTTTTTCTCTTTCATTTTTCTGAAAAAATTTTTTACTTTTTTCTTTTCACATTGAAACTAAAGCAACATACTTTCGCTTGTACTTTTGTGATAAAGAAGATACAGTAAATTCTATTCCCTGCATGTTATTATCACTATCAATATTATCAGTATCACAAATTCATCCCTTTTCACAGTTAACAGGAATTGGTTGATTGAATGAATTAATATGAAAATTATTATCATTATCACCAATGTGAAAATCATTATCATTACATAGATGCATTTTTTGATAGTGATTTATTTTGTTTTTATTTTTCTATTAATAGTATTATTATTATCAGTGAAACTTTAACTTTAACATTTTTTAACTTTAATATTAATGCTGATTTTAATTTTAGTAATAAACAATTTTAAGCACAAAAAAATGAGTTTCGTGCTGTAAATTTAACATCTTCTTACACATGTCCTATTGTCAATTAATTTATAAAAATTAAGAAAAAATCTATTTACAACAATCTACTGTTATTAATTTATTTGCAAATTTTTCACCATCAATCAGTATTTTCGTTATTTTTTTAAGATGATCGTTGCACAATCACTTATCAATTTATTCACTGATGTTTTGATCAGATATTTTTTGCTTATCAAATAAAAAAAAATAACAGATGTTGAAAATTGTTGATTATTGACGCAATCACTCAATAATCTTTCATTTCTTCCATTCTATAATGATGCTACTCATTACTGATTACTACTTAACAACAAATATAACTGATATGATATGGCATTCAATGAGAATACCATATCTCATATCTCATATCAGTTATATTTTAAATGGAATTATTCATCAAAAAAAAACAATAATGACTTTTACAATGGTTGATAATAGATTTACTAACATCTTAATATATATTATCATAGATAGCATACCATTTTGTATTTTATCAATCGTATAAATTATTAACTGATTATCATTTATGATCACTTATAATCAGCAAAAAGCATTGATGCAAAAATTATTATCATACATTTCATATTTATTGAATTATTAACAGTTGATATTCAGGAAATTACTAAATCATTTCTGAATGATATCAATTTTTTTGCGAATCATCTTGAAAAATAAGATATGCATGAGGAATTTATTTATCAAAATAATTAAATAATATCAAAGTCATTTAATAAATTAAAATACATAACAACTGCATTCTAAAATTTAAAAAAAAAGGAAAAGATATGCATGAGGAATTTATTTATCAAAATAATTAAATAGTATCAAAGTCATTTAATAAATTAAAATAAATAACAACTGCATTCTAAAATTTAAAAAAAAAGGAAAATGCAGACAAACTGACATGAAAGAATACGACAAGTTTCAGTATATTTTTGCTATTTGAGGTAAAAATTGTCATTGCAAAATTTTTCACGACCCCTTATCGTAATTCAAGTTATGCCTTTTTCACTTTTATGTGTAGGAAAAAGAGAGCGGAAGATGCTTCTAGAAAATCTGCAACAGCTGGACCTAAGCAAATAAATTTTTATTACAATCTTATTTTGATTTAAATATGATCGGGATAAAGAAAATAGTTTTTTCACAATTTCGGTTACATTTCGCTTATTCTGAAAACGTAATCAAAACTGTACCGTAATTTCAGATAAGTTATTTTTGGTTGATGTAGTTACACCCATAAAAACTGATTTAGGTTGCTAATTTCAGGTTAACTGACCTCACTCATTCCAAACCTCACACATATCAAAACTATGATAAGCTAAAAATTTTTGCCATATTTCACACAAGACAAAGTTAATGAATTGAAGATAAAACAAAAATGAATTAAATCAAAAAAAAAAACTAAAGGAAAATTTGCAGTTAAAAAAGTACTCGAAATTTGGAACTGTCCATTTATTCAGAGTTCTTCATTACGTTGCCTTCTTCTCTGTTTCCGTAATTCCATAACATATGCTGGATGGCGTCGTACGTATTCCACTTGCTCAAAATAAACTGAACTGATTTCAATGTGTAAAAATTTTGAACTCTAAATGTTCCTTTTCTTTCTTCCTTCTCTAACAAACAGTCTGATATGTGCAGGGAAATTTTTGAAAATAAAAATTATCCAGTTGTGGCACAAAATTTCATAATTCATTCGTAGCTAGACTAATAAACAAATATATTTCAGGTGCCTAGGAGAAAACAGAGGTCAAATCATCATAGCTCACATAAAAAACATGCTGAAAGAAGTTTTCTTATTGTGACAAATTCAAATTTGAAAATTTAAAAAAAAAATATTAATGCTATAAAAGAGAAAAGTGCTTCATAGATGTTTTGCGAAACTAAAATATATGAATTGTAAAGTTGAAGTTAAACAATATCACAGGTATGTTTAGTTTCCCAGAAATATTTAAGAAGAAAAATTTCTAAACGATCCACTCACAAACAATAAATTCATACATACCATAAGAACAAGCCTTCGAAATTCATCTCGATCAAATCGATAATTTTGAAATTTTTTATGTGGTTCATCCGTTTGTGAATGTACACTCTCACCAACTGGAAATATCCTATCACTTTTTCTCCATGTAAAATATTTGATACCACGTAGGCGTGCTAGATCCAAATAACAATCTGTATCACCACAATTATACCTTCAAATATTCCAAAAGAAACGATAAGTACAGAGAAATAATTAAAAAGTAAATAAATAAGAAAAAAATATCAAACAGTAATAAAAGTATTAAATTATTTACTCAATGTTTCTCTATATATACCACCGCGATATATGCATATAGTGTAAGTAAACAGGTAAAGTGTTAATTTAGAAGAAAAAAAAAGAAACAAAGAATTCCAGTCTTCAAACTTTCCTTGCTTATTATAGATTAAGCTCCTAGATGAGAATAAAGATCAATCATAAGTGATTAATTAGCAATGCATTAAAACATACAATTCGAAGATGACAGCCCAATCTGGCAAAAATAACAGGTGTGTTAAGCCACTACCATGCATTCCAATGAATACATCGCTGTTATGTGTGATTTCCAACTGTTGTAAAAATGTAATACTTCTATAATGCTTCAACACAGGTAAATTAGAGATAGTGAAGTTTCACAAAGAGAATTACGCAAAAGTAATCAACGTGAATATGGTGCTTTTGCACAAAATTATAAAATTAATTTTCACATTTGTCGCTAATTTATTAACCAATTTAAAAAATATCAAACAGTTAAACGAAATGCTTTCGCTAATAAATTTTCACATACTCCGATAAAGCAGCAGCAAACAGTAATACAAACCTATTATAATCCACGCGTCTTTCAATAATACCCGGAATATTCTTCAAAGCTTCCATTAGCTAAAATAAAACATCAATTTGTGAGGAAGAAGATCAGTGTAAATTAGTAAATTTAGTAAAATTTAGTATAAAAAATTGAAAAAGCTGTTAGCTGATATTGAGTACTGTCAATAAATATTGCAAAATAACCAGTATTAGTACAATCTAGAATGAATATGCATAATCAGCAATACACAAGAATAACTTATCACAGTAGTGATAACTTTTCGATATCTTCATAAATTTGTTAATTTGATTTTCACGTTATTTCAAACATACTCATTTTTCCTCTAACATACCAAACGGCTATTCATTCAGAACGGATAAACAAACAAACAACCAAAAAGAAAAAAGGAAAAAAGAAAGGTTAAAAATAAAAACAATCATTGTAAACGAAGAGGATAGATGGAATGTTTCAATTAAAAATAAAAATATTACTCAAAAATTTTAATAATATATACTAACTAGCAAAATGAATAACAAACAGAGAAGAAAAAATAATATACCTAATTTTACAAAAAACAATATTTTTAAAAAAAGAAAAAAAAATCGTTTTCTTTTTTTTTTCTCTTACATATATTACTTAGAATTATTTAGATAAATTATGAAAATAATCAAATTAACCAAATATATTGATAAAATTTGATAGAAATAAATCAATGAAAATAATAAATTGAAGTGGAAAGTTTGCAAATAATATAGCAAAAAAAAGTAATCATCACATTACGACAAAAGTTATTTTGCTACTAAAGCATTTAACATAATCATTTGAAATGCTCTGCCATATCACCATCATCATCGTCATTATCATCATCATCATCATCACTTTGAACAAACAAGGGGTTATCATCAACGGATGAATAGGATGGAATGAACGGATGATAATAAACTTTAGCGCTCTCCAACGCATCACTGTGTATATACTTACGTCTCATTGTGTGTGTGTGTATGTGTGTGGCGTGTATGTGTGCGTATGTGTGTGTGTGTGTGTGTGTGTGTGTGTGTATGTGTATGTGTGTGTATGTGTGTATGTGAGTGTATATATATATAAATATACATTTACACATATATATATATAACGTTGTAAATCAGTGTTAACTAAATAACGATCTAACTATTTCATTCTTTAGATGCATCAATAAATAGTTCACTGGGCTTATGCTTCTTCCATCCTTTCTCTCTCTACCTCCTCTCTTAACAATATTACACTATAACTCACTTCATTACACTTTTCACATATATTATTACATTATATTAGCATGTCAAAATTCATCCTTTTAATTATTCTTCCTATTCGCTAATGAACTATTTCATCGTTTTTTTTTTACTACCACATAGTAACAAAATTTATATTACAATATTTTATGATAAAAGAAAAAAAAAGATACCTATCTTTTCACTATGCTAACTACTAGAACCTAACTTGAACCTTAGCATCAACAACATCAATGATAAGCTTATCATCATTATCACTATTATCAAAATGAGTAAAATTTTAAATTTCAACATTACTTATTTTTGCAATTAATTTGCTCATATTTATTTTAAGTAGATTTAAATTCAATTTTTTTTCAATCATTCTTAGTAATATTTTGAATGTTACCTATATTTTCGTTTCATTTACCTAATTTTTAAGCAAAAGTATTTTTCGTTTTTAATTTACTTTAATTAAAATAAAATATTTTGCCTATTGTAAATTTTTACATGCTATTTATATTAACCGTTGCTAATTTTATTTTATAATTTAAAGCTCCAACCGATGGATGGATATATGCCGAACGAATACGATAATTGGAACGACATTGATAGTAATCATATCTTATTTCATCGCTCATTGTTAGTGTGACAGTTATTTCTGAAATTTTTTTTGCATGCTTTCATCATGGCTGCACCAATTCCCTATAGAACTTCTTCAAATAATCTGGTTGGTTCATACCTTTCATCATTTTTCACTCATTAAATTTAATCGATAATTGAAGTAAATGAATATTAACTTTTCATCGGTTAATGCAAATCAATTATAATCATTGTTAAGTATATTTGCTTTTTTTACTACTAATGAATAAGTTAAAAGTGCTACTGCTGAGTAATAAATAATAAAGTTAAAAGAAATAAATAATTATCAAATTTCTAAAATTTATGATTAAAAAAAATTTTTTTTCCAGCCAGTAGCATCATTCCCACCCTCAATTTATTATCGTGATACCTATGGACTACAGCATTTGATCGATGGTTGTGAAATTCAACGGAATCATGCAGATTCCATCACAACAGTGGAATCGGATGATACTGTAACAACAAAATCTACAGGTATATATTTCAATTTTGCAATTTCAACAAAGAATGCAAAATTTCAAGGTGCGCTAACATACTTCGAGAGAGCGATTGTAAAGAATAAATGTTAGACATAAAACTACAAGTAGTATGTTAATAGTAGAGGGAAAAATATCATTCGTAAATATAAGGAAATATGAAATCCCAGAAATAATTAAATTTCGGAGCAGCATACTTTACCTTTCAGATGGCATATAAAAATGACCGGGTGTAATTTTGGATAATCTTAAAAGAGTAAAAATTTGCAAACTTCGATTTATGGAATTTCGCTTTTCTTAAAAACAATGACTTCATAACAGCCCTTTCATATACGTTAACTTCAGTACGTACAACTGCAAATATTCACAACGTAAATCAGATGATCGAAAGTTCGACTTCCAAAGGAACCGTTAATTCGCCGTCATTCCATGCAAGTTTATTTTTGAATTTTTTTTTTTAAAATTAATATTGAAATATATTTTAATCACTTAGTACTAAAAATATAGAAATCCTAAAATTTCTTAATTCTAACAGATTAAAAATAAAACAATTATGAAAAGTTGACTGGATAAATTTCAGATTGATCAAGTAGTAACAAATCAAGTTATATTGATGCAAGCACGAACCTTACTCACTCTAACTTTGGTCGCTTTTGGTGCAGCACTTCAATTGGTAAATGCTACTTAATCATTTAAATTTCAAAACAAAAATTTGGATTAAATTTGCAATTTTTTTTTATTTGTTCGGTGATTTTATAGATGATATTTGGTATAATATGCGTTTTTTATGACGGCTGCCCGTACTACCTAGCCATTCTTGCAAGTATCCTATTTATGCTCAATGCTTCCACTGTATTATGCTTTATAAGATATATGCCGACACGAACATTTCTGGTAACAATTAAAAGAATTTTGCATCAAAGCCTAAATTTTGAAATTTTTGAATTACTATGATTAAGGATGAAAAATCTTACCCTTAAATGTATAAAATTCTTTTTAATAAATACTTATAGTAAAATGAATCTTAGGTATAATTTGCAGTACCTGATTTGTCTTTCCTTACTAATTTAGAAATTCATGATCTTTCATCTTTTCTTTTTATCATATCAGTCTTGATGTAAACAAAAAAAAAAGAAATGGAAGATTAGCGATGTTCTTCTAATACATCGAATTTCATACTATTAATGAATATTTTAGATGATTTGTATTGCGTTTACAAGTATCAGCTTTATTGTTGCTGTAGCAATATTTATTTGGACAGCATACTTAATCTATGGTGAAGATAAGCAAATACGAGGTCAAGGATGGTCCTTTTATGAGGTTATTGTTTGCTTAATAAATTATATCAACAAACTATTTCCTTGGTCAAAAATTTGGGTTAAAGAAGAACCGTATGAGTATTTTCTAAAAACAGAAGTGAACATACATCTTTCAGGAAAATTTCCTAGAGCTTAATCGAATTGTATCCAATACACGAGTAGCTATGTATAGTTTGCATATGGTACTTTCTCCTATACAAGGTAACACATTCAGCTAAATGTTCCAAAAAAAAATTGTTTCTAAATTTTGTTTTTAAAACTGTATCAACATACGACGGATCTGTCAACTTAGTAGCGTTATTGTACATGCTCCGACTGATTCAGTTAAGGAATTTCAGAACTAGCAGTAATTTAAGGAACAAATACAAAAAATAACATATAAGTGAGGAAAAAGCGAGAAAGGTAAATGAAACATGAGTTTCATTAAGTTACACGACTTAATTTTTATCCCAACTTTCCAATTTTACATAAAAATATTTTTCTTCATAAAGGAGATATTTTCAGCACTATGCTGTGCTGGAGTTTTGAATATACTTTTCAAGAATTTACGACATATTCAAATTGATCGAATAACGCGCGGCTACTTTTTCACGCAACCTCCCATTGGACAACAGGTCAGTCAAAGAATTTTTTCAAAAAATCGGAAAGGAAATGGTTAGTTTATTTAAAATCTAATTTTATTGCCATAAAGAATATGCACAAATAAGGGGATTTCAACAATTTTTTTTTGCAAAAAAAAATTTCGATATCTAAAATATGTTTAGAAGATGAAGTAAACAAATGTACGCTGAACATGACTAGATTTGCAGACAGTGCTTGTTCCAATTGAATTGAAACAAGTGGAAACATTTGACGAAAGTGAAACAGAAAATGCATCCATTGGTGTACAAACAAGCGGTGGTAATCAAAGCAACAAAGACAGCTTGTGAAGTTGGCAGAACGGATCCAGAAACACTCTTCTTCAGATATTTTTAAAAGTCTTCCATATTAAAAAGAACGAAGCAAAAATCAAAAAAATATTTGAAAAAATAAGCAAATAAACGTATTTGACTTAATCACACTCAATAAACAACAAAAAAAACTATTCACTTACTTCATCCTCGTTCATTATTTTCCTGAACGGAGTGCTCCTAGACAGTAATGTTACACGAACCTTGTCCAATAATGGTCCATTCTGTCGAATCATCAAACGATGAAGAATATGTTGCGAAAATGCATGAATGAGACCACTTCCTTCACAGCCATCAATCAAAAAGAATTTTTACAAATCATTAGGCTTAATTTTTCCCAACAAGAACTTTACACTCAGTAAATTCCTAAATCATTATTTTTGTCTACTGGCTGAAAACAATCTATGTGCCAAAGTATCATGAGTACTTTATGATTTCAATTACGCTGGATCTTTCCATTACCTATGGTGAGACGTGCAACCAAAAAGGAGGAAAACAAGTGCAGCTTACATATATTTATGAAATTAATTAAAAAATAAACGATTAAAAAAATTGGACACTTAAACGCTACTTTTTACTTAGAAAAAGTCGAGCGTTAATCAAAGTGTTCAATACAAAAGAAATATGACGAATATCTTATGGCATGCGTTAAGCTGTCCCTGAACCAGGTCAACCATTTACATATATCTTACATTGTTAACTTTATATTTTTGCTCGCAAATTTCTGCAAAAAAAGCTGTAAAAATTGAACTTACTAACGGCATGTTATAATAGAGACCGAACCGCTGTCGGGCAAGCATCGAAAACATTGCATTCCGGAAACAGACCGTTTTCCCGTCTAAATCGATCAATTCATGCGGTGTGTTTATCGTAAAAGCATGCCAAGTAGCTCCAAATGTGCGATCTTCGAAACCGCCAAACCACTAAATCTATTTAATAAGTGAGATCACAATAAACCATTATTTAATCCAATTTTCTAAATTCAAGTTAGGTCAATTATGACCATGTAGGTAGCTTTTTGGCCGGTTATGGATAAAGTTTTACAGTTGCTTTATTCAAAGTACATAAGCACCTAATCTTCAACTAATTTAACTAAAGCGAGGAAGAATAATTAGGGAAAACTATTAGCGGAATGACAAAATTAACCGTATCCCACCACAGAATATCGATATCCATATCAATTGAACCATTAATATGCTGACTTGCATACAAATTGATGAAATCACAGAAATGATGATACATATTTACTGATGCATCCAATTTGATCAGCACTGTTGGCTTGTCGAAAATTACATCACAACTGTGTTCCGAAACTCGAAAATCGGAATATGATGCAAAATGCTCTAGTTCATGACCCCTAAATATGGTTAACATTAATTGTGATTGTATAGAAAACATGGTCAAAGTATCAAAAAAACGGAATATACCTTAAAAAAAAGGGTATGCAGCTCCCGTCCGAAAAATTCAATTAACGAGAAGATCTAACAATGTTAAAAGCAAAACTTCCCTGGAAGGCAAAATCCTGTTTATGCAACCAAATTACTTACCAACTTTGCAAATAACTTTTTTCATCAATCCTGCTATACAGCAGCTTTTCATTAAACACTACGTCACAATTTCCGCCAACTTGTCCTTCCCGGATCACATCACTCCGGTATCTTAAATTTACTGATTTTTATGGAAAACAAAGTGTTGCAAGCGAGTTGCAGTCTGAAACATCAATTAAACATAATTTCGAAATTATTTAAAGTCCAAAATGATCAACTCAAAATATCACTCACCTCGTCGAAGTCTTTGAATTCAAATTTTTAAAATCGAAAAAAATATTCCTTGCTCGACAGAACCTTAAATGATTGGAACATTCCAGGAAACTACCTTCCTATAAATAAATTAAGTTTCCTGTAAGCAACATTAATTTAGTTCAATGGAATTTCAGTTTTTTTTTTTAAATTCTACTTAAAAAAAATTGCATGCTTAGTAACAAGTGGACGATAATCGAATAACAATTACGTACTGTATGATTTGAAACGCAAATCGGCTCGATACTGTAAAATATTTCTGCTAATTTTGGAAAATCACCTTGTTTTTGAAAAGTTTCTAACTGTGATTCGGTACTGCTCTTACCCCTAAAATATTAGCATAAATATATAGTTGGATATAACTAATATTTCTGTAACTTCATAAAATTTAAAACCAACCAACTGTATGGTTTCGTACATTTTGCTCTTCGTACCGAATAACTGTCTTTCGGATCACAATTTGGTTCATAGCCCCAACAATGACTGTTATTTATTCCATACTGAAATTGTCTTAACAAATAACACCTGTTTTTCATTTAAACAGAAGAAGGAAACCTAGAAGTTATTTTTTGTTTCACTTAATAAACACAGATAGCTGTACCTCACAAGAACACTGTATCAAATGCCACAGCAGTTTTAAAATTGAAATGGTTTAAAATTTAAGAGATTTCAGGTTAAATTAAACTGAAATCTACTGCGATATTTCAACTTTCATTTAGCAAAAATTTTTACTAATTTTAGCGAAATTCTCTTTCATGTGCACAAAAAATAAAATAGCATGAAAACATATAGTAACAAAATACGCAAACCACTAAATCAATTCAATAACCATTCCAGTATATCAATTTTGTATCTTTACTAGAATTAACGATTTATGGGATTCATTTCAAAAAACAAAACAGTAACAATGGCAAACCTTTAAAAGGCAAGTTTCATTTTTGAAACACAAATTTCGCACCGTATTATCACGGTTAATCCAATATTGAATGTGTTCTTCCGGTAAATGTAAGTTATCGATGAAACTGAAATCTTCTGTTGCTAGTGCAGAAACTGTTAGCAATAACAGAAGCATAACTTTATACATCACATCCTGAAAATGAAAAATGAAATGGATTTACATTCTATTTGAATGCATGCAAGTTATTCCCTCTGTCTTAACAACTTAGTAAAAAAAAACTTTTCAGAAAAAAAGGACAAATTTGAACTGTCATATAAAGTTCTCATATTCAAATTTCAACTAATCCTATTCCACTTAAATTTTTCATGTAATTAGACAAACTACTTCAACAATTATCAGATATATGCTATGAAAGATCGAAAAATAATTGAACATTCAACTGTAAATTAACATTTACAAAATTCGTTCTTCAACAAACTCTCAATTCACCATATGCACTAAACCTATTACCTTCTCTTAAACTTCTCACATCTTTTAGAACTTTATCAATCTCTCGTCGTGTGCTCCATAAAAATCTTAGCAATCTCTTCACCTCCTCAAAATCCAATACTTTCATCCATCTCTATTATCCTTCAATTCTTTAGTGCCTTACATAAACCCATTCATCATCCTTCGCTTCCTATCTCAAAGACCATCCAGAACATTAGGACAGGGTAGGCATACTCCATCAAAAACGTTAGAAAAACATTTTGACGCGTGACGGCTTGTACCATGTTTTACCGCAGATGCGAGATTTCGATGTTTCAGGATACCGGTGTTCGAATTTCTATTTTCTACTTAATATAAGCAATTCCGTTTTCGTCATTCTTTGATTGTGACGTAGCAGTTGGAGTAGAAATGAGCCGAATTATGGAGAAGTGTTGGATGAAAACAGGAAAACGGAGAGATGAAGTATGCAAGAGAATTCGAATAGTTTATTATGGACTAATTAAATAATAGATGATAAACTAGGGGAATTAAAAAATGAAAAAGTCAAAATTAGTAAACAGAATTATACGGTAAGCAGTGTACGCCATCGATCATTATACGTTTGACGTTTTCGACTTCCATTTTAACACATTTGCTATTGATGAACAGAACTGAATTTGTTGCAAATCTACAAATCTAATTTTCTGTTACTCTGCTGGTCACTTAACTTCAAGTACTAAATACATTTACTTTTCCCCCAATTATTACTGGATTTTTTAATTTTGATTAGGTTGCATTTTTCTCTCAGAATTTTAATTTCAACTAAACTATAAATTTTCGGTGGAGGATTTCTTTCATTTTGTAGCACCACAGAAATTTTTCTATCGTGATACCCCAATTTTGTTAGTGATAAAGATATTTATGGTGCATATTGAACTTTCAAATATAACGTTCCGATGGATTATTGTACTTTTTTCCTGAAAACATTCAACAATTTTATCCAGGATCAATGTTTCGCCTTGATTCACTGTAATGTCGGAATGTGAAGGAGCAAGTACTCGTCTTGTAGATTACGTTGTTATCATCGAATTCGATGAAACTCAAATTCGTTAGTTATTAAATACATTATGTCCTGTAATTAGTTCTACTCATTAACAATTATTTCATAGTTCAAGTCTAAGTTGAAGTGTTAAGTCAAGATTTCTGATTTGTTTTATTTCGTATGAATTTTTACCATTCAAAAATCAAAAAGATTTCTGCTGATTCCATTTCTTGCAAATCACTAAAGTATTTACTATGCAAAAGCAATTCAAAATAAATTTTATTTAGGAAAGTATTAATGTTATTTTACTACTGGAAACGGTTACTTTTAGGACGCGGGAGCAGTGTTGGAAATATTGCACAGCGCTTTCCAAAATATGATTGGTCAGATATATCGCTATCACCAAGTCTTGAAGTGGTATGTTATTCATTGTCTGAAAATCGTATCGTTCCAGAATTTTTCTTATCGTTATATGATATCCCAAAATCAGGCATTAAGGAAATTGTTCTCTTATAGTACATGCATGCATTGCAACTTCAGACACTTGATTCTTTGGTTCTGTGGGATCCTTGATCGTATTACTTCTTAATGGGATGACTTTTCGGCAGCATTTGTATAAAATGTCCATTTTAATCTTGTTTTTTTGATGAGGGATGAAAAAAGGAGTTGGGAAAAGGAGAGAGAATTTTTCACTTGTTAGATATTTTAGGTAACTTGATTTAATTAGGTCCGGGTTCGAAATAATGTAGATTTTCAGTTTTCTCAACCACAAGGTTGGGCTCTTTCGGCCGAAATGCGTCCTGTTTGCTTCTTCGCGAACACATTGACTGATATTATGGGTGCCAGGCAGTATGCTTGCTGTTTGCAGGTTACACTTTCATTTTTTATGTTTTATTATTTTCATTTTTGTCCTGATTTTTCGATTCAAATGTTTTATTTTTGTAGCCTTAATGACTAATTTCTATACGCTTATATTATACCCGTTGAACGGACATAGAATGAATATATGGTGTTAGTAATCAAGGAATTATGCTTTAAATAAAAAAACGAACAGTTAAAAAATGCTCGTGATTGCCGAGGTAGCACTGATCATGTAACCAAAACTATTTTCTGGAAAGGTGTGGTTTTACCTTCCTGTAAATATAGTTGCTTGAACTGTCTTATTTACTAGTTAACACCAGAGATTACATTTTCAGTTTATTTGGAATTTGTGTGGTATATGCTCATTATTTGGGTATTATCCATATGAGCTATTGTAGCACGTAGTATCTAGATGAAGTTTTGTGGCAGATAGTTTTGAGCTAAATATGGAAAAGACCATTTAGGTTTACGAACCTTGTGGAGATGGTATCGAAGAGGTGGATGATACAAGATCTGATGAAGGACCAATCTTATTCAAACCGAAAGTTATAGTGATATTGTCTCGATTCCCTTTTTTCGATTTATTCAGAGTAATGCGTCCTTTTCCATTTTGTTTTGAAATTGGAAAATTAAATTCATATGTTTTCGATTTCCGAAATATTTGAGAAATTTAATAATAAGTTGTGGCAAAAATTCCGGAAATTTTTGACTTATTTAATAACGTATTTCAGAATTGCTTAAATCGAATACTCTTGGCTTTATTGGAAGCGGAAGATAAAGCTGAATTAATGATTTCAACGTTGCTATCTCAGGTTTATCTGACTCCAGGTATGCCTGCGATATCATTTTGTTTAGGGAGTGATCGACTTTCTGTACGGGCTCCCAAATCATCAACTATACCTGTTACGTCGGATAAAGTGACGCTATTTCTGCAACAATTGGGTCTGTTTATTTCAATTTGGCATGATAGCAAGAGTTTATTGTGCGAATTTTTAGTCTAATTATTTTGAAAAGAATTATAGAAAACAAACATATTTGTTTCTGATTTGTGCATGTTGCGTTATGATTTTTTTAGGAACAATCCACAATGTTTTGACGTTGCTTAGTGCGGTCATGACTGATTATAAGATATTGTTTCGATCCAGTTCACTTTCTCTGCTTGCTGATAGCTGCTACGCTCTGCGTTCTCTTCTATATCCGTTTGATTATCCGTAGGTTGACTCCACATCTTATGATCTTGATTGAATCAGCTCTTTTCGTTTCCTTTGAATTATATGACTTCTATAATACTATAATTACTAAAATGAAAATAATGTTTGTATTAAGTAAATTCTTCGGAAGAGTCGTTGGTTTTGTAGATAAGCCTTTCATCGTTACCACATATTCAGCCTAATTAGAACTTTCAAGGTTACATTTATTATATGATTTCAGGCATACTTATGTTCCTGTGTTGCCTGAATTACTCATTGAATACTTGGAAAGCCCAACTCCATACATCATGGGTGTGTTAAACAATGTCCGTATACGGTATACTGATTTAGATGCAGTTGTAGTTGATCTAGACGTTGGTGCCGTCTACATACCCCCTTCAATTACAATACCTGTTATTCCTCAACCATTTCATCAACAGCTAATTTCTTCGTTGCAAATGGTTCGCATGTTTTTTAAAAATTAAAAGAAAGAAATTAAAATAATATTTATGAACCTTTACGCGAATGTTAGCGATTAACTTTGTTATAGGTATTGTTTCCCGGTCTCTCTACTGCAGATTATGCATGGAAAGTTGGACAGCCACCATTCCCTGCTTCCGAAGTACAGGTCAGCTTATTTTTTTTCTTTTTTACTCATTCTAATTCATACAATTTATTTTCTTCAATTGAACGTTTTAGGACAAAAGGATTCGAGCATGTTTTCTTCGTTTCTTCGCTGATTTATTAGTGGGATATCGGTGCTGCTTGGAAGTTATTCGTATTTATACTCCGCCATTAATCGTCTTTCATAAATCTGCATTTTTGGGTTTACGGCAATTTTCTTCATGTCCGCTTATTCGTTCTTTTCTTGATAGTTTGCTTTTCCAGTCTTTCATATCTGAACGCGGGTTACCTTTCCGAATTTGCGACTTGTTCGACGAGGCAAGTAATTTTTTTAATGTGCGAAAGAAGGAAATTTTCAGTTATAATGAACATTGATAGTATAGAAAAGAAATGCGATTGAAAAACAAACGAAATATATTCTGGATTGTTATCAATGTGAATTTACACTGTATAATGCCAAATAAGCTATTAATTTTGCAGCTTGTTGCTCAGGTTAGCGAACAATTAAATGGTCAGTTAAGTTCGCGAACAACGAGTATAGAAAATATCATTGAAATTGCTGAAAAATTACTTGAGAATGTACCGTTTTTCCTTTATCATTATCTAAATCCAATTGTTATGCTTCCTAACATTTATGGTTTTTGATATGTCATTTATATTTACTTACATTGCATTTTTTTTGCGCAGAAATTGCCATTATTTCCATTATGTTTTTTTTCAGGAAAGGCAAGAAACTCCATTTTCAGTTACACCGTTTGTAACTCAGCAACGATTTACTGTTTCATTTTCAACTGTAAAGTTACGTCTTCTGAATAATGATTTGGTTAGTTCTTAGGTGTTTAACTGAGATTTGGATCGTCAGTATAGTGTATTTATTTTTGATTAGAATCCATTCTGATGAAGTTCCCAGTCATATGGTTCCGTAAATTTTGGCCTCTTTTGAAATTGTATCCTGTTTGTATGTCATTCAAGGTATCACAATCAATCAAGCATAAGCTGGGAACAACCGTAAATAATGTCGCGCCTGTATTATGTCCACGTCGTGTCCAAGCAACACCCTGGATCATTGCTAAAGAAGAACGTATGGGAGCGGTTTCTAGACGTTTGCAAGTTCTGAGCAGTTGTTTGCATCACATATTTGATTTTAAATTATCGGATGCCAGAAAGGTTATAATTTTTATTTTATCACTATTTTCTTAAATAATTGCTGTTTTGAAGACATGATCTACGAAGAAGTTAGAACGTGAGCTGTTTTCTAATCCTGTCAAATAACACATATATGATTGCAGATAATGTGTGCAGTAGAGTTGTCAATGCGAAGCGTTAATGCTCGTGTAGCATTTTGTCAATTGCTATGGAAAAATCTTGTCCCAATCAACCGTGCAACGCTATTTCCTCAGCAGTTTGAATTAATTGTGCGATTAATGAACTGCGCCCTCAATGTACATCTTTCTGAAAAAAGAAATCCATGTAGAGTAATGATTGTAACTCGATGTTCAAGAAGAGCTGGGCTATAGTTTTTGAGATAAGGGAACTTTCAGAATATTGATTAGCCGGAATATATATCGAAAATTTCAGCAAGAATCCAAAGAGGATGAACATGGAATTGCCTATGCTATGCTATACCTCGCCAACATTTATTGCAGGGTAAACCATTGGTTCAAATTAACTAATTTGATTTTTTAAACTTTCTCCTTCCTTGTGTGTTGAGAAATCTCTTTTCCATATTTGTTGTACAGGTGCTGAAAAGATTTTTTTGTAGCGTTTGACAGCTGGAGTACATCAGTTTGCCTACACTTGTATTCAAGAACATGCGGTATGGGATAATCAACAGTTTTGGGAAGCAGCATTCTTCCATGACGTTCATCGGCAAATCAGGCGACTCTATTTACCGGCAAGGGAAGAGTCGGATTGTCCATTTCCACTGAAAGAAGTGTGCATTAGTGAAAACAAAACATTTCTTTTATCATGCAAAACTACTAACTTTGGAAACATATGTTTGCTGTTGAAAGAAGTTTTTGATTCTATTTTTAGTGGACGACTACGAAAAAATGTAGGAACGAGAAAAAGCTTCAAGTTTCAATTTAATGTATGGAAAAAGAGAAGGCATAAGAGCAAGGAATAGGTTTAAAATTTAAGCATAAGCATAAATTGTAGAATGTTACGGATACATGGAATTTGATGGAAAAACCTTCTGGAATGGACTTGGTCAGTGATCAGCTAGCAAGCATGTCAAGTGTTAAAGATGATGAAATCGAGAGGCGTGCAAGAGAAGAAAATTCGATTGTTTATGGACAGGTATACTGATTTGTTTCCCTGTGATTTAATGAAAATACTGCAGGTTGAATTTCTCGAATTTTTTCAACATTTTTTTCTGTTTTTAAAAGTAAAGATTAAGGTAAATAATGACAAAACGTGTTTCATACATTTATACCCATTACTAATTGCTTTTTTTCTATTAGTACAGCTAAAAAACATATCTATTTTCGGTCCTGTTTTGACTTCTCCTTATTTTTTCATTGATCTTTTCCTATATCCGTTTTTCACGATATGAATATCGGTTCTACATGAATTCTATGAATAATTAAAACAAACAGATGATGAAATAACTTCATTCAGTAGTAACTGAATTATTTAAATTTCCAAATTACTTATTTAGGATCTGTGATAATAATTCGATACATCGCAATTTGATTTATTCCATCGATTAGATGTATTCATATACATATATTTTTTTGTTCTTTGAGGAATCTATGTCTTAGGCTAAACATTATATCAATCTGATGGTATATATGCGAATACCACTCGATGTCTCAAAGTTACGTCGCGTCAATGTACGTGAACTTGAAAGGCGAAGTGATCGGAATGGTAGAAAACATGATTTTGATGAGGAAACTGAACTGTCTGTGAGTGAAAGTGAAGTGGAAAGTGGCTTTGTGGAAGCGGATTCAACAGACCTAGGGAATTCAACTGTTCGGTGGATCAGCAGGTTAATTTTTCCTGCTTTAATACTGGAGTAGTCGTTGCTGTAAAAATTTTGGAAACGGTTTAAAAATTAAACTTATTATTTCACTGGATTCTATTGCCTTTGGTAAATTTGTTTTGCATTTTATAGACTCATTGATCGCATTTGTTCATCAGCCGGTTTGGATCAACCTCAAATTGAAAGTCTTTGTGGAGAAATACCGGGATTTGTTGCACTGCACATTGATAATCTGGAGCAGGTTTATACTGAAAGCAAGCGTCTCTCACCTTTACACAAGGTTGGAGTTTTAATTCCCTTGAAATAATTGTCAATAACTAGAAAAAAAAGCTAGTCAGCAAAACAAACTAGATTGAGTAAATAGTTTGATGTCATGAAACTTTCATAAGACGTATTGGTCAAACCCTCATTCTACTATCGCCAGACAGTTCACTATAGGAGGAACGATTAACTGAAAATCAAGTTCTAATATTGCTGTTGATATTTTCCTTTCAGTTTATATTTATTTGTCTAATTCAATTACAGCCGAAATTATTACAACCAGCACTTTTACTACCATCTGAACGTATTATTGCTGGTGGACTGCGCGTGTTTTTGTTAGCCGATGGGCGGGTAACGAGCGCAACATGCGGTGAAACACCGCAAAGCCTTCTTCCGGCGGAAGGAGCTATTTTTCTAACCAATTATCGAGTTATATTCAAAGGGCAGCCTTGCGATTTATTCCGTACGTTTATGAAGTGCTCCACTTTTAATGGATTATTAATATTAGGGTTTGTCTAAAATTTCTTTAATACTTCCTAAAAGAATAAAATTCAACAACGGTGGTAAATTACAGTATGCGAACAGGTGGTTGTACGTTCAATAACAGTTATGTCAATAACAAAGGAGAAGCCTATCAGTGATTCTTCATCTCAAAGCTCTCAGCTTGAGGGTATTCCCGTACGTGTGGCGCATCAATTACACGATGCCTTCCAGATACGAAGTTCGGGTTTTCAAGTAAATTATTAATTATTGAAGTTGTTTAATGTCATCACTTTATTTATTCTGAGTGTTTGTTGTTGATTGTTTATTCATACGTCTTATTGCTTACTTTTCTTTTTACTGTTTAAAGATTTTATTTTTCACTGTTTAAAGATTATTGGCTATATCATCATGTGGACCATTTACAGCTCATGAAATTCGCATTTGATGAAGAAGTATCGAATGAAAAGGCAGAGGAATTCATGGAAACCTTGAGCAGTTTACGATGGGCATCTGTTTTACCACACACACTGTTCGCGTATTCAGCTGCTTCATCAGTACTTTCATCAACTTTTGCCAATATCACATCAAAGCATAAGTATGGAACGATGAAGTAATGTATATGGCTGTATTTTTATTTAATTTAAATGCGCTCAATTATAATGCATTGTTCGACCATCAAATCTCGAAAGTTTTTGTATTTTTATCCCATTAGTTTTGTAGTTATTGATAAGTGCTCTTTGTAGGTTCCTTTTTAAACATCTACAGAATGTACTCTAGTACAATTACAGGGAATTGAGGAAGGCATTAATGCGAAATCCATTAAAAGAAAGAAAAAGATTCCGGACGCCAGCTAAAACGGCATCATCAATTCCCAAAAACGGTGATATGAGCATACTTAATGCCTTGTCACCTGGCGCACCATCTCGTTCCGCAAAAAATGACTATTTAGACCTGTCTGGTAGGTTTGTCATATACAAGTTTCTTTTCAAACTTTTGTTTCAGGTTTGAATACACTGTAAAACAGTTTCCTTTTTCAAAATCTTTTCAAACATTAATCACTTTGAATAATTGTTAGGAGAAATGATAGATCCAACAACAAGCGGATTGCATCACCATTATTTGGTCGATTACGATCGATTGGGCTTGAACCACGGTTCCTTCCGGTTATCGAGTGCAAATCGTCGTTATGAGCTCAGCAAGAGGTTTTTTTACAAGCTTCTATTATATGGACATTTGGTCCAGCCGAAGTTACCCATCTTTTGGAGGTCATCATGATTATATATCTAAAGTATTATTTCGGAAACAAGCTCCTGATGCTACTGTAAAGCGTTTATTCCTCGTATGTGAAGCACTCAGGAATGGTTAAAGTAATAAAATGAGGAAGATGAGTCTCAGAAGGTTTTGTTAGCATGTAAGCATTAATTTTTCTTCTGAAAAGGAAGTCGTAAGAGATTTGTAGTTGGTAGGCTTTTCAATTATTGATTATGGATGATTGAAAAGTTTTTTTTTTCAATGGTGTTTAAAAACAAGGCCTGAAATTGTTTCATTTTCAGTTACCCGAATATTGTAGTGGTGCCTGCAAATACACCTGATGACAATTTTACAAAAATCGGCAAGGGATTTCGACATGGTCGTTTTCCCGTAATTACATGGAAAAGTGACAACGGTGCATTACTTGTACGTGGTGCAGGGTTCACTGCACAAACAGTGGTCAGTCGGTTAAGGAAACAAGCAAATTTCCTTGGCAGTAGTGATAATCAAAATATAAACCATAGCGGTTCCTACATGTCCATTACGTCACGTGATATAGCTCCTCCAAACAGCGTTGAATTGCAGGTAATTACAAATTTTTTTGCAGGTAAATATTTTTAAACGTTTACTATTTAAGCTAGTAAAAATTTTAAACCGTTATTTACTGACTGCAGTTTTAGAAGGCAAATTACATAACTTAACTGTATGCTGCTTATAACAAATTAACTTATTTAGGAAAGGTACATTTCTATGTTTGCGGCACTCTCACCACGGATGAAAAATGCAGATGGTCATTCATTGATGTCTGAATCAGTGGAGTCGTTGTTATCGCTCTATTCGATGATTACGGCCGATGGTTTATCACTAAATTCTGGAACGCCTGATTTATATCGTAAATCACAGACGGACATTGCACGACATGCAGCAAATTTTGTTCGAAGTAGTGGAGGAAAGTCTGGAACAAAACGTAAGTCTTACTTTTGCTTTTCTTGGGCAAAATTTGCTTTCCATTGTAAACTCATTCTTGTAGGTTGTATAATTTGGCAAAAATTTCAGCTGCAAATGGTGACCGGTTTGTTGGTTATTTGGATCATGGTAGCAGTATCCAGCCACGACATGCAAATATGGGACGAGGGCAAGCAATGAAACCGCTAATTAGTCTCACAAGGAAGGCATTATACGTTTTAGGAGATAGAAGCCAAGCTAAGGTTACTACTAGCACATATATCTATATTTTTAATCAGAATTAAAGTGAGTTTAATCGTTGATTAGAGCAGATTTTTGCTTGTTTGTAATTTAAATCCCGCATTTGAACAACTTTCAGATACTGAAGTTAGATAAGCGATGTGAATTCATTCCTGTAAACTATCCCTCTGCACATAATATAAAGATATCCTTCAAAAAATTTTTACGTGCAGCATGCCCCAGCTGGCCATTAGATAACGATCCATCTCTCACTTTTCTGAAGCAAATCGACGATTCTTTATGGTTGCATATGGTAAGCAAAGCATTTTAATATTGATTCAGATTTAAAACTGTATGACACAGTTCAAAGATATCAATTTCAGGTATCTTCTCTGTTGCATTTGGCTTGTGCAATAGTGGATCTGATTGATGTACAACTTTCAACTGTAGTTATATGCATCGAAGACGGGTGGGATTCCACCTGCCAACTTACAGCTCTTTCAGAGCTTCTCCTTGATCCTTACTACAGGCACGTATTAGCTATTTATGTGTATTATTTTTTTTCCACAGCGGTGTGTCTTAAATTTCATTTTTATTCATATTTCTAATATTAAAGTAACAGTACTGTAGGACATTAAAGTACTGTAGGACATTCGAAGGATTTCGAGTCCTAATAGAAAAAGAATGGCTTGCATTTGGTCATCGTTTCTCTCATCGTCACAATCACTCGGCTGCATCTCAAAGCAGTGGCATTGCGCCAATGTTTTTATTATTCTTGGATGCTGTACATCAGGTATGTCATTGTGCTGGTAATAACAAAAGGATATCATTAATATAGGCACAAGTCGGAAGTGTTTTATTAACTGAAAATGCATTTCTTAGACATGGGAACAGTGTCCATCAGCTTTCGAATTCAATGATTTCTATCTTCGTTTTCTTGCTTACCATTCTACCTCCGCATGTTTTCGTACATTTTTGCATGATTCGGAAGCGGAGCGAATCAAGTTTGATTCGCTCACTTTATCAGCAGGCGAACCGCGCACTGCATCATTATGGACATACATCGATGAGAAACGTCTTGGGTAAGTAAATGCTTTTGATTAATTCAAATGTGGTGCGATTAGTGTGGTTCTTGCTACTTTCCTGATATTGTTTTAGGTCGTCTCTGTTCGATAATTTTATGTATGTTGCCGAAATGCATACTGTTTTACGACCGCAGTCAAGTGTAGCCAGCCTAACAGTGTGGTCTTTTTACTGCGAAGATCATTTGGCACACGGATCACCCTACGACATTGGTAAGTTTCGCAATTGTTTCGTATTTTTCTGGTTTTTTTGATGGTGTTGATCTTAGAAAATTGTTGTTGCTAACGAATATCCTGCATTAATCAGATTATTCAATTACTTGAGGCACTAAAACAATCATTTATGCAAAACAAACGAAAAAAAAACCATTATTCTTGTAGAAATAGCTGAGATGGAGCAGCAACAACGTGAGGATGAACATCAAGAATCGTTGATTGATGTTGGAGCTTCAGGTTCAATGTCAAGGAGATTATTGGATGCAAACTACCGTTGTACACATTTTCTTCTTCTCGATTCATTTTCATCTTTAGTTGAGGTATGGATGTCTGTTAATGTTGTTGTCAGCAAAAAAAAGCTACTTAAATAAATATTTTTAGGATAATGAAAAAATCAGTCTTGATGAGTCATTGATATTTTTTACAGAGATTTACTCGATTAGGTCCACTTCTCGCTAACGAAGATGAGAAAGCTGTCAGTTCATGGCATACGTTGATTGCAGTAGCGAATGATCGCGCAACGCAAATTTCCTGCTTTCAGGTTGATTTTTTTAGACTTAGATGTGATAAAGTTGTCATAATGCTTCCCTTCATGGAGAAAATTTGGAAGAATTTTGCCTTGGAGCAGTAATTTGAGCAAGTTTTTCCCACTGTGAATTTGGGATGCATGGCATTTTATTTTGACCTCATAAAAAATGTTGTAGAGTGATGAGGATGCAAGTGCTGTAAGTATTTGGCATCGTTATGTACAAAGAGCTGTTCAAAAGAAGGAAACTGTTAAGCTTTTACTTCATGGTATATCTCGACAACAAAGTTCGTCAAGACTAAGAGATAGTACAACAAGCACGTAAGTTATTGCTAGTTTTCGCATACTTATTTTTTTATTAAGAAGCAATAGTAAACAAAGGTAACACAGGTGGTAGTGAACAGTGCTTTATTAACCGTGTGTATAAAAATTTTCTAATGCATCATCTGTTTGTATGGATTGAAAAACGATTTATTGTCATGAATAATGTGTAGTAGTTTAATGAAGTTGGAGAAAATTACAGTGTAATTTAATCAGCTGCTGGTATGTAGTAGTTTACGGAAAACTTTCGGAATAATTAGGTGAATTAGCTTAAGTATTATTTCAAAATCGTGTAGGAAATTTTTCAGAAGCTCGGGTCATTATTTCATTACACAACAAGTCACTCCTGGGGATGCATGTGCAGTATGCCATCAAAATGTTCCAGGTGTTGTAGTGCGTACAGGTTCGTTTCTTCATTTTTCCTTCTTGCTTTCTATCAGAATAATGGTCGACCTTCCAACGTTTGAAGTCCAAAACTTTCTATAAAGTGGTGAAAACTTACAAAAAAAATTCTTTTTTTCAGTTCATCGATGTCTAGGGTGCGGTATGATTTGTCATGAAAAATGTTCTGTTCTAGTATCTTCTACTTGTCCTAATAATATGGAGGAAAAAAGATTAGTGGTGGCAGGCAAATGTGATCTTTCATCTGTGTCAAAACGATCTGCAACATATACAGGTTGACTTTTCTGTCGGAATTATCTAGGTTCAATTCATGATTTATTTTTTTGCAATACTTATGAGTAGATGCTTACTTCCTAAAATGCTAATAAATTAGTTGTGTGACGAAAGATAAACTTGTGATCATAATTCTTTTATGAAAGTATTCTATAGGATTTAACATCGGCTCTAAACAAAACATACCCGATGTGTTGTTGTATTCTTATTTTTTACTTTTATTTTAATTAACTTCGCGAGTTCCAATTGCAGCAGATACAAGGACGCTAACGATGAGTGGAAGTTATCCCAATGCTGGTGCCACCTACAGCGGGTTTTTAATGAAGAAAGGTGCTACATTTAAAATGTGGAAACCTCGTTGGTTTATTCTGGACTCGAATAGACATCAGGTGTCATTTTAATTCTATAGAGTTTTAGCTTTTTAATCTCTTGGACTGTTTGAGCTTTATGTCTTTTTTTTTGTTTATCATTTAAATTTTCAGTTGAGGTATTATGAGAATGAGACGGACATAAACTGTCGAGGTATCATTGATTTGGCTGACGTTAAATCTGTTGAAATAGCTGCTAGTCATGCTCTGCGGAAACCACTTCTGGAAGTATGGATCTTGGATTTGTCTATAAAGGATTTTATTAGTTATTAAAACACATAATTTTAGAATTGGTGCCATTCCAGTTTCGGTTTGTAACCTTCAATAACTTTATTCGAGCAATTTAATTAGCTCTTCTATTATTTCTTTGTTTGTAGTTCGTAATAATTATGCCTTATGCAGGTTCGTACCTCTCGACGTGTATATTCACTACTTGCTGATACAAAAGCTGACGCCGATTTATGGCTAGAAAAGATTTTGGCTGCTTTGCATGACTGATGATGATTGGTCAGGTATGTTTGCTAGTTTGAATTTTCAGCTTGGTTCATGAGTGGTCCATTCATATTACAAGTAGGCAAAATGCTAAGCTCGTGAGTATCAGTAATTGGAATTCTCTGTTCATTCACTATAAAATGTTTAGTGCAGATAGCGCGACTTTATGCTAAATAGGCCATGGACGAATTTCCACAGAAATTGAGACGTAAGTTGTAAAATTACTTCTTTTTAATTATTTGTTGGTTTAAATATTGATGGATCACAACAATTAGTTTTTATCGTACTAGTTTTTTTTTGCTGGTTTTCGACTTCTGATATATGTATTTTGAAAGGAAATTTGAAGTATATTGCTTGAACATTTGCTAGCTACCTGTAAAGTATTTCGTGCCATTTTTTCTTTTTTGCTTTTAAAAAATTTTATTTTAATTTTTAGACAGGAAGACTTGAAAAAGGCATAGGTGATATGTGCACCATTGTTATTAGTTATTACATTAATAATTAGAAAAGCATCTCTTCTTTATATTTGTCCAAAACTTTCTTCCAGTACGCACAAAACTTGTAACTTTGTTATTATATTATTGTCAATTTCTGTTTCTTTTTTCGCTTTTTTCTTCCAATATATCTAACATTGTTTCTTTGTTTTTGAATTTAGATCATTGTTTCGAGAAGTTTTAGAAATATTTAGAAAAGGATGAATCTTTTTCGTGTTAATTGTAAACAGTTTTGTGATCGCGAAAGGTTCTGTGATTAAGCAAAAGGTGCTGTCTTGATCGAACAAGGTTGTAGTCAAATGTAAAATAGCGTGATACAGAGAAACATGTAATTAATTAATCAAATGATTGTGTCCGACGAATGGTTTTGTGGTCAAAAATCTAGTTTAACAGTGATTAAAAAGAATGTACTGTTCAAGGTTTTTCTTTCTTCTTTAAATCGCATTTGCTGTGATTTCTCAGTTTTGCTAGATCTTTTAAGAACAAATTGCATTATATGAAGTTCAATATTTCAGTCTTATCTTTTTGTATGCATTTATTGAGTTTTCATATGTATTAATAACTTATTCTAAGTTGACAATAAATGTATTCAATACTTTGTGTTGAACAAACAAAAAAAAATGTAGTCCTGTCAATTCTGAAAGCATATTCGAAGAAAAATGATATACTGGGGGAATGGTTTATATATTACTGTCATTTTTACCTGTTTTGATTTAAAGTATAATCACTCAAGTAGAGATTTTCCTCATGTATTTTGTAGCAGTATCGGGTCAAATCGAAAAAAAAAACTGTTTATTTGAAATTTTAAATGAAACTGTGTTAAATAATTTGTTTCGCATTAAATGATTTTTAAGAGATAATAAAGTGCGGTTAAGAGAAAATTCAATGAACAAGAATTTTGATTTATTGAGAGATGATAGCAATGAATAAATTCATTATAGTTGGATGCGGGCTTTACACTTAATTATTATAAGGAAAAAAAAAGAAAGAGAGAGAGAATAGAAGTGTTATGAGAATTGTGTACTTTGTTTTGAAGTATTTGAGGTTTAATTTTAGATGCTGTCGGATATTAACGTTAAATTTTAATTCTAAAATTAAAGCCAACATTTCAAATTTAATTTTCAGTGATATGTGAAGAAGTACATTCTACATTGAGTATTCATTTTTATACAATCTTGGTGTAAATAAAAATTTTTCAAAATTTTTTGGAAAACTAGAAATTCTCAACTTAGAAAAATAAATTTTACAGTACTAAATTTTTATCAGTAATGCAATAAAGAAATCAATCATCGGTGAGTTGATAAAAAGCAATGAATTGTTTTCGTTTTTTTTTTGCTAATTTTATTCCATAACAACGATAAGATTATGAAGAAAGTGCCTATCTTAGTCAGAAACACAAATACTATTTAAAAAAAAATTAATTTTAAGTATTAAATAGTTTTTGGTATCAAATTTTTGCAAAATAACTTTTACTGATAAATACTTTCATAGCACTCACTAACATTTAATAATGAATTTCTGAGAATCTAAATAATAATAAACTAATGCGAAGGAAGAAAAAATGAAAAAGATTACTATTTTTAAATTGGTTAATTAAATGGATGGATGCATTGATTGAAATAATATAAAAACATTTAGATGTTATTGCTATTAAGTGAAAATTACTTTAATCAAAAATTAATATATTTGTTTACAAATGAATGTCTTGAAAAACATATGTTTATTTACTGAGTGTATAACGTAATATCATCATAATAAGCATACTCAAATTAACAATACTTTGAATGATTGTTATTCTAAATAAGTAATAAATTGTTTAATTTCAAATTTAGATTTCTCAGAAATTATTAGCAAAAAAATCGAATTTACATTTTTTTAGAGAAAATTTTACAAGCAATCAAAGCAAACTATATAATGTGATATGATAGATTTAGATGAATGTGTATATATGAATTAAATAAAGGTTTGCGTGTTGTTAATTAATTTTTTTATTATTTAATACAAAGAATTGAAATGAGGAATTGGTCGAACAGATAATGAGTAGGATGTTTAATCATTATATTGCGTTAGCTTCAAATGAACATATATATGAACAATCATTAAATCTAAAAAGCAATTTTCAAAAAAAAAAAGTGTGAAATTGAATCAGCTTGTTAATTAGTGTTTGAAATGAATTTTGTCACACATTACACTCTTTTACACTTCTAGAATTGATTATTCTAATTTTAAAAAATTAATATAATATAGCTGATATAAAATTTACTATAAGCGTACAAAGTGAAGCGAGCAAAGAGAGAGAGAGAGGGAGAGAGGAAAATTGGTTGTGATTGGAGCAGTGCTATTAGTTTTTGCGGAAACGGTTAATTGAAACCTACTATTGATGCAGTGTGTGAATTATTTTCAGTAATTAATCGTTTTCGAATTTAATTTATTATTTTTGATTCTACATATTATTTTTTCAAATATACAAGGTGACATGTTACACATGTTTATTTATTTCTTTGTTTATTCATAACGATGAACTTACAGTTCTATCGGAACTCTAAATTAATTTTTAGTAGCGCTAACAAATGATAGCTGCTGTCAGTTGAGCTTTTTTTTTTCCTTTTCTCGTTTTGTAATATCTCTTCATATTCTAAATTTAAATATATATATATATATATATATATATTTAAATAAAAAGAATTGATTGATCAGTATCAATAATGTATAATGTAATAATATATTGATAATATATTGATCATATTGATTCAATAATATATTGATTGATCGGTATCAATAACGTATAATGTAATAATATATTGATAATATATTGATCATATTGATTTAATAATATATTGATTGATCGGTATCAATAATGTATAATGTAATAATATATTGATAATATATTGATCATATTGATTCAATAATATATTGATCAATAATATATTGATTGATCAGTATCAATAATGTATAATGTATAATGTGTATTTGTAACTGATGATGTCGTACAATTTTAAGAATTTTTGAGAATATTTATTGCAATTACTAATGAAAATTAAAATGAAAAAATTCTCATTCATTTGCAAATTTATTCTTTTTTTTTCTGACGATGATTTAAACTTCATTTTTATTGATTGAAAAGACACAGTTGAAATTCATTTTGTTAGAAAAATTAATAAAAGAAAAATAAATTTGTTGCGGTGATTGATTACATGTTGTAGATATTATATATACATATGTATATGTACACACATCTTGTAACTGAATGAAGAAATGAGAGAGGAATGAAAATTGTTACCTCAACAATATTTTTATAGGTAGAAAGTATTAAATTAAAAATTTTAGCTTCAACAATCAAATTGTTTTTTAAATTTCAATCGAATTATGACCATTCTGTGAATTATTATCATCAACCATAGAGTTCTTTTAACATTTGGACTTCACTTGAATTGATCAGTATCCAATTTCATAGTAGAAAACAATGCGATTATGGAAAATAATTGAAAACTATGATGAACCAACTATATTTGTTTCAAGCTGAAATTGAAATTTTTTTAAATTTCAAATTTGATCAACGTTTGTAAAAAAAAAAAAAGAGACAAGTCAGTGAAAAAATTAGTGTTACAGTCTCAAAACATACCGATAATTCTAAATGGAAGTCAATTTATTTGTTGAATTAATCAAAGTAAATTTAGAATTTTTTTGACGTTGAAAATTTCAAAATTTTAATTCTGAAATTTAAAATTAGAACTTGTTCGAAATTTTCCAATTGTTCGATATTTTTGTTAAGTTCAGTCAAATTTCGATTGTTGTATGCAGCTTGATAGATGGTCATGCGCTCTTCGAAATCATATTGACAAAGAATTTTGTTCTCACATAGATAAAATTTATCACCAACGCAAAACCTAAATAATCAAAACTTATCACCGCGTATTATCATTAAATTATAAAAATTTTTTACATGTCGTTTATGCAAAATTACAAAAAATCACTTCTATTCAAGCTTATTCATTTCTCAAAAAGTTATTACATTTATTATAAGTATGAAAAAAAAAAACAAACAAACAAAGACTACCGTTGATTACAGGCCTGACAAGCAAAACATCGTAAATGATAAACATTAGCCTTGGCACGCATGACAAGTTCAAATGCCGGAATATTTTTATCACAAACGGCACAGGTACCCGTTAAGCCGAATAGTCTCAAATAATCACGTGCACATAATATCATACTTTGCTTGTAGTATAACTTAGAGCCAAGTTCACCCAGACGACAAAGACAACAAGCACACTGAAATAATACTACATCAATTTCACAGTTCAATTCTTCGTCCTTCCCTCTCTCCGCTCATTTGCTCACTTTTTTAAATGCAAAATTATCATTAGCATATTCAAAATTCAAGATTACTCTCAAATATTCCTGAATTAATTAGTTAAAAATCTAATGTTTTTGTTTTAAATAGTTAAAAGTAAAATTTGAACAAAAAGAAAAAACATCTTGAAAAAGAGAAAAGAGAAAAAAAAATATGCAATTCACTTTTTTTTTGTTCGTTATCCGGAAAGCTACCTTTTTTTGTTGACTTGAAAAAATTTTCGTTTTAATTTGAAATTTTTAATTTATCAATTATGTCAGTAAACAAACTAGCAGATCATAAAAATTCACCTTTAAACAATCTTCATGCCAAAATTTGCCAACTGCTTGTAACATGTAACGATCACGAATTTGAAGTGAACAACCTGCGCAAATTGAATTCATCGAACTATTGTTTCGCTAAGTGTGTATGGAAAAATGAACATTATTAAAATTTTGAAATTTCAATTTATAGTGAAATCAATATGTTAATCTTATCATTTGTTAACACAATGGAATATAGCGAAATGATAGGATCATTGTTAAAATGTTATTTACAGTGGGAGTAATTAAAATGTCTGAAATTATTTGTGCGATTAAATGTCTGATAGATTAAGCAACCAAAATTACGAAAAGAGAAAAGAAAAAGAACCTTCTATATAAATCATAGGATGATAACTTATCAATTTTAATATTTTACTTTCAAAACTTTTTCTAATTAAATAAGGGATCATTGTTTATTTATTTAAATTATAAATAGAAGTAAAAAACGAAAGCATCAAGTGTCAACAGAACAAATTATTTCAATTACATAATTTTCCATCAGCAATCGAATACTGTCCCACATGCCTTCCAGGCCTAAATTGAATGATGATGGTGACGGTGATGATGATACCGCTTTTAAATAATTGCTTTTCGTAATATTCTGCGCTTCTCCAATAATTAATTACCTTTTCACTCCTTTCTTCTCTTCTCTCTCTCTCTCCCTCTCGCCGTTCATATTTGATTTTTACAATTATTACATTATTTTACTTATTCTTTCCCTTTCACCATTTATTGAAAACTAATGAAATAACTGATAAATTTTTGGCAACCGTTTATTAAAATAATTTCGATAAATGTCAATTGCATAGTATTTTAGTTTTGATAAGAATAAAAAACTATTGGAATGGATAATTTATATACATAAATAAGTAATTAATTAAATTATAAGCGATAAGTTGCATTGTAAAATTAGAAATAAAAAACGTAATATTAAGCATAAACTTGCGAGAACCAGACATTTAAAGTAAAAATAAAATTGATATTATAAATTATAATTTCTAATTAGATATTGATAATTGTAATAATTTAGCAACAATTTATACTAAAAAAAGAAAATATTAAATAATTTAGTCTTTCCATCGCAAATATATGCAAAATTAATAATACTGTAAATAATGAATATTTATGTAATATTTCAACATACCAAAGGAATTACTACAATAATTTTGTTTCGAATAATTATCAATTGATACGAAGGCTTATCAATTGCAATGGAAAATTATTTTTTCGATATTTTTGATTCAAAAATTTGTAATTCTTAACACTAAAATAAACGATAAGAGTAAATTATCATTGTAATATCAAATTATCATTGTAACAAAAAATTATCATTGTAAAAATTATCATCATAAATTATCATTGTAATATCACTTCTGCATTATGCAATTGGATTTTTGTTATCAATCATTAATCAATGGAAAAGATTGTGGTTGGTGCATAGAATTTACTGAATAACTAACTTAATTTGAGATTTAAAATTTCTTTTTTTTTTCAAATTTTCTGATAACTTTAATTTATTTGACTTAAATTTAATAACCAAACAAAATTAATTTAATACCCAAGTAATCATTTTTTTTTCAACAAAAAAAATTTATAATTTAGTAAAAATAAATTAAAAATATAACAAATGTGATTTGTGCGTATTTTTTTTGTTCGCAAATGATATCTGTGAAAATATTGAACAAAAACTTATTAAAATGTCAGTCAAAAGTGAAAAGAAGATAATTAAAAATGGAAATAAATATAAAATGAATTTGAGTATTGTTATAGGATGTTTGTATCTGATTGATTGTTGTCATATTATGTTAATGACTCTATTTGAGTATATCAGTTAAGCATTGAAGTACTTCCTAAATATCATTAAGTAAGTATCAGTTATGCAAGAAAATAGATCTCATGCCTTTTCGCATAATGGGAGAGAGCATATTAATTTGGTTTTGTGCAAAATACTAATTGAAAAATTTTGTTGTTGAGGCGAAAAAAATGTAATCAAAAAAAAAAAAGAACGAAATAATTTGCACGATAATTGAATTTTACCTTGCCGTTGTATTAGAAGTGACAACACACTTGGAAGAATTGAGAGAGAGAGAGAGGGAGAGAGAGGTAGTATGAAAAATGTAAGCTAATATTTTTGTTTGAAAAATCTTAAAAATGATAGAGACAGACAGAGAGAGAGAGAGAGAAGGAGAAAAAATGTAGGAAATACTGTTTAAATGAATGAAATTATTTTAATTTAAAAGTTTGCAATTAAAATAATTTGAGGAAATGTTTTGTAGAGTAATTTATGTGGTTCGTACGATTTGCTATCGAAATTTTTAGGTTTTTTTTTTTGGAGAATGTGTTTGATCAGATTGATTAGGTGATTAAAAATTTTGTTGAATTGTATTTTTATCACTAATTTTTCTCGAATAAAAAAATGTATAGATTGATTGATGGATAGCGAAGAAGGGAGAGGAGGAGGAGGAAGAGGAGGAGAAAGACAAAGAGAAAAAGTGCAGAAATTTTATTCATTCAAAAAGAGTAAATGAAGAAAATCTGCAAAAAAAGCAATGTTTATTGCTTGTAATAATATTTAGTAATTTTTAAAATTTTTAAAATTTGCTAATTCAAACAGAAATCTATCAAACATTAGTAATTACTGTATAAAAAAGTGAAATAAAATGAACTGAATAATTGATACTTTCCTTTTTTCGGTATAATCTTTTCATCATTTTTGCATATCATCGACATTCTATTCACTGCTATTCGTTAATTCTTGAAAACAATTATTAATTATTACTGTTAAGTGGTTTTTGAGAAATCATATTTAAAACTCATTAACACATTTAATAAAATTTTTTTAAATTTCTTGTCAGCTTTACTATTTGCTGAAAAATACGGGAAAAGTCACAGCCAACAAACAATAATGAAAAAATTTACATTGAGATGAATTGACAGGACATTTAACAATATCACTTAAAATTATCATTTCTAAATTTGTGATATTTCAAAAAAAACATCCAATAATTCTAATTTGAATTAATCTGAAAGATTTTAACCAAACTTCTAATTAATTTAGCGTTTCAAATACCAAATTTCAAATTTTAAAATATTTGTCACATTTTGCCATTTTTCCTCCCTTTTGTTTTATTCTTAAAGACTGTTTTCAAATTTAAGTTTGAAATTAAAAAGTTAGCACATTTATTAGATAGTTGCTAATCATTTAACCAAAAGTTAGGAAGTGCTTATTAATAATGTTAAGAAGGAAACGAATTTAAGTATGACGTGTGAATGACGTGTTGCTGCAAGCATTCCATACAAGAACTTCATTAATTATAATTATAGCTTAAAAAGATTTGTCAACTTTCCCTGAATTAGTTTAATTTCAATACAAATTTTTGTGCTATTTCAAAATTTTTATCATCATAAATCATTTGTCAATCATATTTACTGATCGCAAATACAAAACTTTGCTCCACAGTTTAAATATTTCAAATAAGCCAAAAATTTAAATAAACTTCAAACATATTCATATGTGTATACACATATATATGCGAACTAAAATTTCGTATTATAAAATAAAATATTGTTAAATTCTTTTATAGTAGGAAAAAAAAGAGGAGAAAGTGATGGGTTAAAGAGAAAATAATAAATGGAGGAAAAGTAAAAAGAAACAACAACAACAACAACGATAACAACAGTAACAACAACAACAACAACAATAATAATAATAATAATAATAATAACAACAACAGCAACAACAACAATAACAACAACAACAATAACAACAACAACGACAACGACAACAACCATAGTATCTAAATGAAAAAGAGAAATGAATGAAATAAAAAACACCAATCATACAAGGTAATTTCGGTTTTGATGACAGATAAGCAAATGGACGCTACTTAGCAAATTAGATATGGTCGACAGCATTCGAGATGTCCGAGAATAAATCGAGGAGAGGCGGCAAATAAATTATGGAAAACGAAAAAGAAATTAATGAGTTTCGTAAAATGCACTAACAAGGATACTTTGCCGTGCAAATAATTTTTAGAGAAAGGAGGAGAGAGCGAGGAGAGGTAAATGAAGGGGGGGAGGAGGTAATTTGCTTGACGGGGGAAGAGGGAGTGTTGGTGGGGAGGGGGGGGGGGAGAGATTTAGTAAGAAGGTAAGTAAAAAAGGAATGACATAAAATGAGGCGAAATTGAAATGGAATTAATTGAACATACGAATGCATTTCTATTAAAAGTTTTATCAGCAAATAAATTAATTTCATATAAACTATGAATATAAAATATGTGCACCAAAACAAAATTAAAAGGAGTGATAATGATATTAGTAATAATGGCAAAATTTAAACTTGCGGTAATGGCGCAACGCGTGAACAGATATAATGAAAATTTTCGATTATGTAAAAACTGCTAAACTTTCCTCATTGCGTTTATCAATCATTGTAAAAGTAATATATGATAAATTTAAATTTGACACATAAAAATTCTTAGTGATTTATGCTGAACAATGCAAAATTTTTTTTTTGCTATTACTGATTGATAAACGCTGATTGATATGTATGTTTGCTATCACTGATTGATATATGTATATAAAATAGATATCAGAAATGATTAGATGTTATATCATAAATTCCTAAAATATACAATATCCAATTCTATACACGTATATTCCATTTTAACAATTTGAAAAAATATTTGAGTAACACTGATCATCATTAGATGAAAAAATGAAAAATAGGATTGGAAGACAATTTAGGATAAAATTATGAATTTAAATTTATATTAACAATTGTTGATTTTCCTGTTACATTCAAAAATTTTCATAACAAATAAATGTTACTGTAAAAGGACAGTAGTAATATATATTTGTTACAGGTACTGTTAATTAGTCATTCAATTGACGTTTTTTTTTTCGAAATTTTCTTAAAAATTTTTTTATGAATTTTTTTTAAATGTCTTATTATTTTAGAGCATTTAAACTGCATTTTTCACTTTTTTTGTTTTTTTTTTGATGGATAAATAATTTTATAGATGGAGATAGTGACTATCTGTTAAGTATATAATTTAAAAAACAAACACATTACTTTTGTTCAGACAATTTTAACTTTTTGCAGAAAGGCAAAAATTATTATAAATTAAATGAAGTAATTAATATTGAAATGATTTGCATATAAAATGCAGCTGGTAGAGTAGAAAAAAAAAATTTATCGATGTTATAAAAGGAAGGAAAAAAAAAGTAAATTTCAATTCATGTAACTGCTAATTGGCATTTTTATCAAAGTTAATTTGTCATATTTTTAGTTGCAGTAATTTTAAAATTTAATTAATTGTTCAAGTGCTATTTAAAATAATATATTAAGTTAATTTTTATACATATTATCAATGCTTGTCAAGTGTAGTTGCATTAATTGACGGATAATTTTTTTCTGTCTTATTTTGCAATTTCATTCAAATTGACGGAGCAAAATTTTAAGCACAATTTGTCAAGTTGATTGTGAACATTTGCAAGAATGGGAAGAAGCAAAATAGGAAGATGAAAAAAAAAAGCAAACCACTAATAAAAGATCCATAAATTGCCGCCTTACAATTGCTGCTATGATTTTATTATTAAATTAACATTTTCAGTGAAAAACTTTTTATGGCTATTTTTTGGCTTAACAACATTGGTGAACGCTATGCCTAAAAAATCACACATTATTTTCTCATATTATTCAAATCATTCGAATTTCTTTTTTTACTATTTTATTTCAATTATTAGTTTTTACTATTTTATTTCAATTATGTAGCAAGTAACAATAACTTTGTTTTATAAATGCTACCTGTTAAGGTGTTAGTTAATTGATTATCTAAAGTACTTTTCTTGTAATTTTTTTTTGTTACTATTTAATATAAAAATTATTTTGCTATATATATATGGTTATGTTAATATATATATATATGCTTTAATAGCAAATTTTAATTATTTTTGATCAAATTTTTGAAAAATAATTTTTGTAAAAGTTTGCAATTGTAGTAAAAATTGGAAAATTATTTAGCATTTGAAGGTTTCATTTTAAAGCATAAAAAGAAAGAAGGAAAGAAGAAGTGAGGAAAAATGATTGCACCAGTATGGCGTAATCAATTTATTAAAATTTCCCATATGAATCAACGACTTTTAATCAAAATTGCCTGCTGCAGTTCTATTATTACCTGCCTCTTTTGCATTACAAGTAAGTAATTATCAGCAATTGATAATTAAACAAAATTTTCAATTAATTTTCACAAATCATTTCTTAGTTTTCACTTAAATATTAACATTCAAATTAAAATGTGTTTGAATGAGTTGATGTATTCGTGAGGTCTTTCGTTCTTATTTTGTATTTTAAAATGAGAAAAAATAATTAAACACATCTATTATGAATTCTTTAATCAAATTTTAAATTACAAATAATACATTTAAAGGTACATGCACAAATAATTGGTTGTATACAACGGAAGTATTGAAGTATTACGTGCATCCAAATGATACTATAACAAATGGCAACGAAGATATTTTAGATCAAACTGTTTATTTCAAAAATGCGACACTTGGCCCGTGGTTTTTTTGTTGGCTTGATCGTTCGTAATATTCAATTATCCAATTCAACCATACTTTAACATTTGTCCAAAATTAAATTTAGAAAAAGACAAAATAATTCAGTCAATTATTTTTGGCCACATATTAATTATGCATTAAATATATTTGCAAAAGTAAGTAATAATTTACTACTAATAAAAGTTACATAATTTAAATTCAAAGTTAAAATTTTTAATAACATTTAGCTGCAACCGATTATCACTGCACAAAAGTGAATTATTTTACAACAGACGAGCCATACGATGTTACCACTTCGGTTGAATGTAAGTTATTTATCATATTATTAAGAGCATTAATTCATAATAAAATAATAAAAAATTTGCCATAAGCCTAAATAAGACTTGAAATTAAGATTGAGGTTAGTTTAAATATTAATTGAAGAAGAAAATTAATCAAACAGGACAAATCTCTTTCATTCTTTTTAACTCAATTTCTGGACTTTTAAAATGAAGGAATGTCCGATTTCAGTTTCGGTACATCGTGCATTCGTCTTTATGATTTCTGGCGCTGTTTTAATTATTTTGGGTTTAATTAACGCCATAACATGTAACCTTCAACAATGGCCCTATCACTCTCTTATGTCTTGCTCAGTACTGCACATTTTTTCAGGTACGGATTATTTACTGTTGTTATTCATTACTATATTATTATTATTATTATTATTATTATTATTATTATTATTATTATTATTATTATTATTATTATTATTATTATTTATTATTATTATTATTTATTATTATTATCATTATTATTATTTATTATTATTTATTATTATTGTTGTTATTTATCATTATTATTATTATTATTATTATTATTATTATTATTATTATTATTATTATTATTATTATTATTATTATTATTATTATTATTATTATTTCATTATTATTATTATTATTATTATTGTTGTTATTTATCATTATTATTATTATTATTGTTGTTATTTATCATTATTATTATTATTATTATTATTATTGTTGTTATTTATCATTATTATTATTATTATTATTATTTATTATTATTATTATTATTATATATTATTATTATTATTATTATTATTATTATTATTATTATTAATATTATTAAAATTATTATTAATATTAAAATATTATTATTATTAAAATTATTATTACTATTAAAATTACTATTGTTATCATTATCATTATCATTATCATTATTATTAATTATTTTTAAACTATATTTCTCCAATATTAAAATTATTATTATTATTATTAAAATTATTATCATTATTATTAAAATTACTATTGTTATCATTATCATTATCATTGTTATTAATTATTACTAAAATATATTTCTCCAAAATAGCAAAAATGTAAAATATCATTTTGTATCGATAATTTTTCAAACTGATCAATCAGCAGTGTACTCTACCATAATTATATTTAAATGTAAAACGTGATATTTTATAATTTTTACAAACTAGTCAATCAATATTTCAATTTTTTTTTTCTTGTACATGATTATATTACATGCAAAATGTTATCATCGTTAATTTCATTTTTATTATAAATTATTAAATTGGTAAAAAATTTTTCATTCTAATTAAAAGAAAAATTAGCACAAACTCACATAATATACTGAAAATTGATGGAAATTAATCAAAATGAAATGAAATAAATGGAAATGAATGTTCGAAATTAAAATGATAAATTGTAGTGTAAATGAAAAAATCAAAATCATAAATGTTTTCCTAAACATCGAAAGTTTTTGGGTTTATTTTTTTATAATTGCAAAAAAAGAAATTATTATTTTCGACTAATTTTCATAGTTTGCAAAAAAAAAGTTATTTCAATTTTCGTCGCTTTTTGCTAATACCAAATTTTGTAGAAAACAAAAAAAAGTTTTCTAAACTTCTAATTTTTCTAAACTTTAAATTTTCAGTGCTGTTCGGTGAAAAAAAAAAGAAGAAAAGAAAAAAGAAAATAATGCGACGAATAATTTCAAATATTTTATCCTTAAAATAAAATTCAATCATTTCATATTAATTCTGAAAAATTTATTACATTTCTTATTACTTATAACACATTGCTCATTTGCACTTATTATTTATCTTAATGCATTTAACGATTTTATTTTAATTTTAAAAATTTTTCAACAAACTACCACGCACACGTCTGCGTGTACACGCAATATAATAAATAATACAGAGGTAAGCAGAAAGAGAGGAAAAATTTTTTAAATTCGCATAAAAAAATTCATTTATTAATTTACCTTACAAACTAATTAATAAATAACTAATATAGGAGAGCACAATAATAGTTAATTATCAAAAATTCCTTTTCAACAATTTCATTTATTTAATGTTATTTAGATGATATGCAAATAGAAAGGAAAACTGGTAGTGCCAAATGTTTGGCAAATGAAATTAACGATGTAATTACAAATAATTATTTGGCACTGTCTGTATGAAATAAGTAATTTAAATTAATTTCAACGAGAAGGATTGGAAAATGTGAAATGTGAATAAAAATATTACTACAAGTAATTATATTACGGAGAGAAAGAAAGAGGGGAGGGAAAAACAGATGGAAAAATGAAATAAATGATAGACGAAAGAAAGAGAGAAAGAAAGAAAGAAAGAAAGAAAGTAATGACAAATAAAAATTGAAAATGAAATAAACGTCTTTGTAACAAGCAAATCAATCCTTCCATAAAATTTATTTCTTTCAAATAAATGAGGAAAAAGAAATGATAAAAATAAGGATGATAAAGGTAGAAAGAGAGAGAGAGAAGGAGAAATATATAAGGTATTATATTGTTTGATTCTAATTCTATCATTTTTTTTTATTAAAATAATTAATTAGTAAAATAAAATGGAGAAAAAATTATTTTTGAAAAAATTTTTGAAACAAATTTTACTAATAATTCTCCCAAATAATTTTGAATAGTACTGAAAAAGTTGTGAAATTGAATGAATGAAAAGTTGAAATAAGTAAGCGCAACAATTTTACCAATGATATTTCCTCTTTACTTTGCCTGGTTTTTTTTTTCTAAAAAAAATCTAAAAAGATGGAATTAATTTAAAAACTTAAAAGTAATATTTCAAAATAATAATAAATCATAAATAATATATATTTGTAGGATAGGATAAATTGTAGACAATTTTAAAATTCATTGTAAACATTCCCAAATTATAATAAATTATATTGTGTACTCACTCTGAGGATTACAACTTGTCTACCTCTGTAATATTACTTTTAAGTTTTTAAACAATTTAAAAAAAAAATTTTACAATTAAACAACAATTTTTGTACACAATTTTTTTTTAAAAAAAAATTATATTTAAATAAATGTAAAATACTACAGGTGAAAGAGAGAACATGATGAAGACAAAAATCCTGAAATTTAAGTATTTCGATTCCATTTTAACTATCTAATAGCCATAGTAATAATTATACAACAACGACAACAACAATAATAATAATATAATAACCACAGCAATTATAGAAAATAACCGATAATGATTATTGGATCCTTTTCAAATGCGTTAATAATTTCCTCCTTAAATGGTTTAAAATGGAAAACTGAAAAATATTTATTTCTCACTAATTTCTCATCTTTCCACTTTATCATTTCATTTCTCTTTCTCGTCACTCTCATCTCACATCTTCTCTCAATCTTTTCTCATAAATATATTCCATTTATTCATTCTTCAATTCCTAACTTTCATTGAATAATCGATCGACATTATTTCCAAAATTCTACTTCTACACGCCATAAAACTGGAGAAGACTGAGGAAGGAGGAAAGACACATTCTTTTCATTGATCATTTAATATGCAAATTTCGTTCGCTATATCTTGAAAATATCAAAGAAATTATAAATGCATAAATTAGGTGGTAAATTTCAAAGACGCGAAATATTTCGAAATGTTAGATATGAAATAAAAATGAAACTTTCCTTTCCAGTTATTACTATTTGTTAATCTTTCAGTGCTTGCCATCATTTTCGTCTACAATTATCCCAAAATTAACTGCTAAATTAAAAATTAAAAACAAAAATGTAAAATTTACCGATTTAATCCTATCCACTCCTCCATCACTTCTTTTCTCTTTCGCTTGCAAAATGGTTAAATTTCAGTATTAAAAAAAAAGAGGAGAGGTAAAGAAATGGAAATAAACACTTTTAATTTTACTTTCATCACTTTTTTCTTTGAATTTAAACGATAGGTTACTATTATCTTTTTTTTTTGAAAATTACACTTTTTTGTGCAATTTCAAAAAAAGACGATTAGTAACCTGTCGTTTTTACAACAAATGAATAATAACTCTAATTATTTAGGAAACAAACTAACAAATTAATTTACCATTGAAGTGAAATAAATTTTTAAGTAAAAAAAAAAGAAAGAAATGAAAAAAATAGCAATAAAATGTAATTTTTTTAATGACAATTTCATTCAAAAATTTTCCAAAAAAAAAGTTAAATTTTTTAGAAGGCTTGAAAGATAAGGAAAGTATGATAAATGAAAATTTCCTAGCTGAGATGAAAAAAAAGGATATAAGCTGAGATAAAAGAGATGGATAGGGTAATAATGATATTGTTGTTGACATCATCTGTTATTGTTTACTTACAACACAGACGGATAGAGGGATAGATGGACAGATAGATAGATGGATAGATAGATAGATAGATGGAGTGATAGATAGATGGATAAATAGATAGATGGATAGATAGATGAATGGATAGATAGATAAATAGATGGATAGATAGATAGATAGATAGATAGATAGATAGATAGATAGATAGATAGGTTGGTTGAGATGTGTACATCGTCAACGCATCTATGTATAACATAAATAGGCACGACTAGTTTATGATGAAGAGGAAGATAAAATGAATATTAAGTAGATGTAGGCGGAAGTGCGCAATGGTAGCAGTAGTAGTAGGTGTGATGTGACACAGCAAGGGTCAAATCAAAATAAGGTCAAACGGTGAAAAAAAAAATTAAAACAAAGAGTAAAAGAAAAGAGAATATGCTAAAAAGCACTGGTTAGATGTAAAAATCAAAGTAAATCATTAAAATAAATTAAATTAAAAAAATTTTTCACTTTTGCTAATATTAAATATTTAAATTTAATTTTTAAAAGATTTAATGATTTTATGAAATTACGATAGTGGTTAGGGTAATGTATGAGAAATAATATGTTTATTGTATTGATATTCATTGGTATTGATTGAAATTAATTATTTAATTGGAATTAAATGAAATATATATGTTCAAACAATGAATGAAAGACACAGACACAGACACACACACACACACACACACACACACACACACACACACACACACACACACACATACACACTCATATTCAAATACACTGAAATAGTTCGATATAATTAGATGAAAAAAGAAAAAAACAAGCAAACTGATAATAATAATAAAAAAAAATTTTTTTTTTTGAATACAAACGAAGTATTGGTGTGGTTGGATTAATATGCTATTTTGAAGTCGTATGATTTCTTTTTTTTCTTTTGATTGAAATGTCATCAAAATTTTTACATTTCAAACAAATGCAAATGCTTTTTTATTTAAACATACACACAAGCGCACATGCACACATACACACACACACACACACACATACATGCACACACACACACAGACACACACACACACACACACACACACACACACACACACACAAAGTTACCGACAGTAAATGATTACTGTTCCGATCAATATATGTACAAACAAAATATAACAATATGAGATATGAGAGGGGAAAAGAAAGAAAGAAACGAAAGAAGCAAAAAGAATGAGAAAGTAGTGGAAGACAAAGAAAAAAGGCAAGAGATAATTTAAGAAAACAAAGAGATTATATGAAATAAAATTAAAACATTGCCAAAAACATTGCCGATAATGTCGAAAAAATGGTGAGAAATTTCACAGAGAGGGAGGGAGAGAGAAAGACAGAGAGAGAGAAAGAGAGAGGAAAGAATTCATTTCTAAATAGATAAAATAGTCATTTTGATTCAGTGAAAAAAAAATTACGAAAAATTGATGATAAAATTCACTTCTGACGTCGGTTCAGATCCTTTCAAGTGAAATACAATAATCTCTTTTAATCGATACATTTCGAAGAAACAACAAACACGAAAAGAAGGCACTCCTTTCTTTCATTCTCTCATTCACTTTTCCCTCTCTCTCTCTCTCTCTCTCTCTCCCTCCACAGGAAAATGTCTTTCGAATTTCAGTGATAATACGAAATGGAATAATTTAACATTTTTATTCATTTTAACTTTTACTGACAAATAACGTAGAATGCGAGAAAAAAAGGAAGTGACAAGTCACATTTTGTGAAATTTTCAACAATTTAATAAATTTGCAAAAAAATAAAATTTTGTAAAAAAAAATTTGAAAAAAAGGCAAAAAAATATTTTATTGAATTTCTGAGTAAATAATTAATAACATATACTGTAATAATTGAACGCATAATACATTTAAGTGAACAATTTTTAACAAATTTTTCATTCATAAGAGAAAGATTTTACAAAATGAAACGATAATTTCAATTTAAAAAATTGAAGCAATAATTTCAACTTTACAAAATGAAGTGATAATTTTAATTTTACAAAATAAAAGAATAAAAAAAAGAACACACTTTCAAAAATATTAGTTATAAATTAGGAGAGCAATATTTACATATACATATTTGATGAGAAGGAAAAAAACGATAAATATTTGAAGTGAAAAAAAAATATGCAAAAAAAAGAAAATTCATACTAAAATTTGCACCAAAGGAGAAAAATGAATTGTGCGATAAGCTAATTTGATTTTAAATTTACTTTTAAAATTTCTCCATTCAACAGATAAATTAATAGATTTTTGAATTATCTGATTGATTCTTGATCTGTTCCACACTGCGCACGATCATTCTATCTTTATTTTCATTATTATTATTACTAATTAATCAACCATTTTTATTCTCTATTCTTATTCTTTGTTCCTATTCTTTATTCTTGTTCTTTGTTCTTATTATTCATTATTAATTATTATTGTTGCTGCACAAGCAATAATATTATTAAATTCACCGCTGAGAGAACATTTGATGATTATCAAATGATAGTTGTTTTTAAAGCAAAAAAAAAAATTGGATAAAAATAAAATGTCTGGCAAAATATTTATCTGTTATGTTTGGGTGAGCAAAAAAAAAAAAATAACCCCATTGATTGATTAATTGATTTCATTTCCGATTTATTATTATTATTTTTCACGTTTTAATTTCAGTTGTTTTACGGCTTAATTTAAAGACAAAAAAAAATTGAAGTAAACTGGTTTTTCTGAGAATAAATATAAATAGTCTGGAAGATTGTGATATTTTCGTCTATAATTATTGACAATAAAAAAAAAAAGAAACTACGACTGATCAGACGAACTGATTATATTTCAACAAAAAATTTTTTTCCCTTCAAAAAGAAAAAAAAAATAGCATTTGACATTAAAAACAAAAAAGCAGAAACAATAGAGGATGAAATAATTAAATTTGAATATTTAATTTTAAAGTGTGAAATTAGCAAGTAACGATTGTCATATTTTGTGTACGTACACAATAAATTACAATACAGCATCGATTGGTTTGTTTGATTTGTGAAAAATTTTTATTTCATTACGAAAAAAATAATAGCGATATTTAAATGAGGGAAAAATTTCTGACAATAATAATAATAATAATAATAATAATAATAATAATAATAATAATAATAATAATAATAATAATAATAATAATAATAATAATAATTATTATTATTATTATTATTATTATTATTATTATTATTATTATTATTATT
>JABVXW010000343.1:0-55690 GCA_013365375.1 Litomosoides brasiliensis
AGATAGCATAAAAATATATATAAAAATATATATATATATATATATATATATATATATATATATATATATATATATATATATTAATAATTATATACATGTATATACTGCTAACCAAGCATGTTTAGTGGGTCACGTAACATTAATTTAATTAGTCGAATTTAATTCTATAATTAATCTTTATATTTGATTTATATGTCTGAATATAATGTTTATGATCACTTCAAAAAAAGATTAATCAGGCAGAAAAAAACAGAGAAAAAATAAACATTAGGCGGTTTGGCATGATGTAGTAGTCTACTGATAAGTTGTAACTACATAGCCAAGAATGGGGTTATCCTATCCAAGCGATTTACTTTCTTTGGTCGTCTTCTTATCATCATCGTTCCTTTATGTTTTCATAATATTCTTCAGTTTAATTCTTTGTTAGCCAATCTTCAGACTTAAGAACGAAAATTCTTTTCCTCTAATATTTTCGTGATGTATTTCTTACAAACTTTTTATATTCGTTGCGGTGAAATTTCTGGTTTTTTCGGAACATTTAAAACACAAAGAATTGCGAAGATCAAAAAACAGTGTTGTTATAATAAAACGAAGGTAAATACACATTCCAGCAAGAAAGTTGCGAAAATTTGGTTGTCTAAAATGATTTTAATATCCAGTGTTAGAAATTTTCTATTGTTAAATGATCGTCAAACTCTAATTTTCTACGAAAGTCAATATATCATACATTAATTTATGAAATGTGATGCTATACATCTAACATAAGCATTTATCAGTAATTTTTCGTCGCTCGTTATCGGTGATATTCAATTTTTGAATAGACGCAACAATTAGAAGGCGACTATTAAAATAGATTTAAATTACCACATTACTGCTCATTCAGGAACCTATCAGTTGCTCATTTGGGTCATTTGATTGGACTTATCCTTGGGTCTTTTAACAATTCCAAGCTGCGCTCAATTCTGTTACGAATGTATTCATTTTTCTAATTTTTAATTTCTATCACCCAATTTATCTTGTTCATGCACTTACTTAGAGACATGAAAAAGTAAATATAAACAAAATAAAATGAGAGTCGCAACAGTTGTGATATGCGATTACAATTTTTCTCATAAATACCTCAAAAAAGTTTTTTTTGAATTTTAAATTTACGCATAATGGAATAAGACGAATTTTTATTCCTGAAAAGGAATAAAAATAATAAAATAAAACCCGTATCATTAATTTTTTCCAATATGATAATCGGAAAAAATTTAGTAACACGGAATTTTTTTTCAAAACAATTTTTAGAATATTCATATTCTTCCAAGGTGTTGCGTGTTTTTAAAAAGAAAACCAGATTTTTAAGAATCATTACCTCAGACTGTTACAGTAAGCTCAACAAGCAAAATAATTACATTCCACAGGCATATTAAGTCAAAATTCATCCCTATGATTAATCAAATTTTTTGAAGCAAACAAACACTCATAGGACTAGTTTTTCCACTTTCATAGTTGGAAGTTTTCACAATTTTTTTAAAGGATTTTAGAAAACTCGATTATGTTCCAAGACGCGTGATGGCAAAAAAACATTTTTTTAATTTAATATTTTCACTTAATGAATAATTATAGTGAACTCAGAACAAACAGCTTGCAAATGCATCAGACCGGTATCGTTTTTTAACAGTACGCAGACGGGAATTGGTAAATTAGTGGAGTTCAATTAGTTAGAAAAGTCTATGAAAATGTTTGAAGTTAATGGAAATTGAAATTACGATGTTGACCACTGAGAGCATCGGAATAATTACAACGATCCGTCATCAAGCACAGTAATTGAGGAATGAATGAATGCAAAAAACGCTGATGAATCATTCTGTTCTGAACTGATCACTTTTACTACCATTCTCTCCTAACATTTTTTTTGCTCATATTACGTAAATTTATAAGTGATTTTTGATGAGCATAAGCAACTTGCTTTCATTAAAATTCAATGCAACACAAACATTTAGCAGTTCAAAGAGACACAAGGCTGTAAGCACCCCATATTAAACAGAAATGAAAATTAGCATGTCGTTTTATTACGTCATATAATGCTACTTCATATGATTTATCAATAAAAGTTTCTTTTCACAATCATTAAATTCTAATACTGGAGATATCAAAATATGAATCAACTAGTATTATTATTGTTTTAGGCTAATAGCTAGGTTATGCGCAGTAAAAATATTTGAAGTTATAAAACGTGTTTCAAAAGTTTGATTCACCCACCGTGATAACTGTACGCGGATAATCGGCTACTATATGACCAGTCCGTTTAAGAAAGCAATTCAAGGAACGGATGAATTTAGTCTGTTGATAAGACGTTGACGAGATGTCATCACGCATTTTTTGCCTCTAAAATGTCTGGCAGAGTTGGGGTATAAAGAGGTGAAGCGGTTCTTATCACTACTGTCGTTTCTATCGCCACTTATCGTTCTTGTTGCAAAAGGGGTAAGTTTTCGCTTGTTGACGACAATCGTTAAAACCAGTGTGAGGGCGGGTAAAAGGAAAAACTGGGGAAGAGGAAGGGAGCGGAAGAAAGAGCTCTAAGTGAAGCGGGCGGATTTCTAAACCGGTTTCCATTCCTTTATCTTTGCTCTTTCCGAAAATCCACTTGGATGTATTAATTAGCCTCTTCATTGCTAATCACATACGGACTTTTTGTTTCCTCGACCATATAATGAGTTTTCCAATCCCTAAATTCAGTAAAGCATCAAATTACAGGGAATTATTGGTCATTCGATTAGCCATCAATTATCTCTATGTGTGTGCTTTGTAGAATATAAAAATTATACATCGTTATTGCTTCTTGCTGTTAAAGAAATCGGAGAAACTAATTCTTTTGAAGCATTAGTTTTACTAATTATGAAATTTTTTTTAGGAATTACTTATAACTTTAAGAGAGTTTTTTTTTAATTTTATAATTTTAAAAAGATGATAGTTTGATGAAGTGGAGCTATTCAGGTCGATAACGCGAATTTTTCATAAAATATGATGCCAAGGAATGATTAATTGATTTGTCAATAAAAAATTCTTTTTCCCAACATACAACCTTTTTAATAGGAAACCCGTTTATCCGTCTAACCGATAAATGGCCTGTTTAAATAATTTGGAATCATCTGGGGTAAGATTTCCATTATTACACCTGTCACTTTCCGCCGCCAGATCAACGACCAACTTACATTTTTTTACAACATTTGTCTATTTGTGAGTTCAACAAGCGATAATTAGTTACCTGCAATCTTTGTCTGCTATTTCAACTTGTTTTTTGCTCATCCAAGTATTCAAGTGAGCAACAGCGGATACACATACATTACATTAATTTACACAGCTCTTAAGCGGAAATCAAATATGGCCTCACTTCTGCAGTCCTCCGTCATGGCATAACTCATTTTACCTCATATCAGTGTTCCACTAGCATTTAAAAAAATTTAACTTCTGATGAAATTTTGTGTCCTAGTGGATAAGAAATATAACGAATGCCGTGTAGATAGGATAATAATGTTTAACTTGTTGAGTGGTTCTTAATGTCAGTTACTTGGTCATTATCTTCACTTTCCAGTTTAACAATAGTTGGAAGTCAATACCAAAATGCAGAAGGAAGGAAATTTTTGAGTAACGAAAAGTGGCAAAAAAAAGAAACAAATGAAAATAATATCCAACTGAAAACTATCGGTTGCTATAATTTCTAATTATATATATATGAACCTTACCAAACTAAATTACTGCTTTTGTAGAGGTACATGTAATCGAAAGACTGATACTGAAAACAGGCTAAGCAGGAAGATAAAAGGACCATCATCAAACCGGAAGATCATCATTCAAACAGTTCTTGTCGAGTGACTCATTCTAGCTTATCAACCAATCAAACCAATATAATAGCAAACAATTCCAGATAAATTGCAGCAGCATAACCTTGACATACGTTCAAAATGAAATATTTTGTTGAAGTTGGCAACTTCTTAGAGTCTTACACATCGCGCTGGTTTTAATTAAAATTTTAGGAAATCAAGGCAATCATATGCGGTCAATTTTTGAATAGTAAAGGAAATTGACAATTAGTGGATGTCGAAAAAAATCCAATCGCTTTAATTTAACAGCAAATATTCTACGAGTAATAATTAACAAACTACACTTTCATCCACTTTATAAGGACGGAAAGTTCATTTGCATCAAAAAAAACCATTCCTAATGATTAATTATTAAAGTTCGAAGAAATGCTGCAACACTCATTTTGTCATCATATTATGCTTCGCATACCTTACTACAAGTTTTAGGCACTTAAACTGTTTATACTCCTTTTTGCTTTCTTTATATTTTGGGACACGCTGATAGTTCCGCGAAGGTAATTGTAAATGAGAACGGTTCCAGAAGTGCACAGAGCAAGGGTTCAAAGTTAATATGGATATTCACTGACATCACTTAGAAATACTGTAATTTTATAGCAAAACAACCCATAAGAGTATTCCGTTACTACTGGAAGCTGCCATTAGATTAAACTGGATGTAAACACTCAATAGAAAAATATTTTCGTTCCTTCATAGAAAAATAAAACAGAATTAATCGCAGGTCTACGAATGAATTTAAGCAGAAGTTACTTCTTTTGAAGTATCTTTTTTCACATGTCAGTAAACGAATTTGCAACTATTTTTCCCATCTTCTGATTTCAAACCTCTGTATTACCGTACTGATTTATGAAAAATTAGTTATTCAAATTTGTTCGATTATCAAAACAAAGTATTACCTCTCAACACGCCTTGTTTCGTGTTTGATTAGTCAGCCTTTGTGACTTATGCAATCACTAAAACAAAATACTTTTTCCAAGAAATCTGCTAGGTGCTTTTTTCATTTACTTACCTGAACTTAATTAAATAGTATAATAGGAGAATCCCTACTTCTTGATTTTAAAATTCTACTTCGATTATTCATTTAGTGGAAGGACAATTTCGTTCTCAAAAAGTTATTCATATTACTAGCGATATCTCGTAAAGCATAATTCATCACTTGTCGGCCAATCATGATGTTCATGTATTAATTGCTACTAATTTTTAAAAGGAATTCATCCAAATGAATACCCATACTCTAATTCCTTGAAACACAAATGTTTACGAATCATACGTAGACTAGCTCGGATAATAATCGTCAAATCCGTAACAATCCTACTGATTCTTTGACCACTGCAGTTCGGATCTTTAGTAGAAAAATGAAGACATGGTAAGAACTGAATTTTTAGCAGCTCTTTCACCAGTCGGATTCGATTTGCTACAAAGGATTTTTTCGAACAGATTTCGAAGAATACTGTTCATTACAAAATAAAATATTAAACACTAGCTACTACAACAGATTGCCAATAGTCAGCGTAACTCAAATGTGATTTACAAATATCCTACAAGAACAAATTCACATGTAATTAATTCTGCACTTTCTCCACTAGTTTCTAATCCTCCAAATTCTCGTCCTCAAGGCATATGCTGTAAATACAGATTATCTGTGGGAAATAGAGCTTCCAAGTTTAATCAAAATTTCAGCTTTCGAATTATCCACTGACAACAATACAATCAAATTTATTTTTCTAAAAGTCTAGAACAAAAGTCGTTTCCTTTTTCTTTTCGGTTTTCCAATTTTGCTATTCTCGTACCAAATTGCATAGCACGCTTCGGAGTGAGGCATAACGTTTGTGGTGTTCCCAATAGCTAAAAAACTAGCAAATTAAAACTAAATATAAAGATTTATCTTCTTACAATAAGACAACCTACCTTCAACGCCTCCCGTATCAGCCACTTTTCGCCAACCCCTCGAGGTTGCGTAAAATCTGTTTTGCATTCGAGAGATAGAGAAGTAACCCATTCAACGAACAAATCATCAAGAAACGGCGACCTTAAAATGGAAATAGAATTGGACCAAAAGTTGTTCAAGTAAAAGTTTCTTCACGAGTTAGTTATATACAACAAAGTAAAATAAAAAACAATAGAATCATTTGTTATCAAAATTTTAATTAACATCATTCCAGCAGCAATAAAGCATGGCAAGCAAAAACTGATCTATAAGTATATAAAACAAACTTTAGGTCCTTGCCCAGACTTGAAACCACTCTATCATCCCGTCCAAGATTTCTTCCACCAATCCTTTTTATTTCTTCACGCAATTCCTCTACCACCGCGTCTCTTCCCCTTCTCAAATAAGTAGTTCTGTGTCGCATGTAACCACCAAACAATTCATCTGCACCGCTACCAACGAATACGCTTCTAGCTTCTGATCTAAAGCAAAAACAACCCAACTAAACTTGAAGACGGGTTTATGGGAAGGTTGGAATCAGCCAACACAAGCAGATACCTGAAAACCACAAGCATGCAAAATTGAAGTCTCATAAAATGAGCATTACCAACTTTTCATGTACAAGAGGCTTTTCCTCATCCTCAAACAGGAGTCCTTCACCACGAGCAGCGAACCACTGCACGCATCCAATTGAATCATCCAAGACAGAGCAAGCTGGAGCTACTGCACTTGATATGTACTTTTTTCGGCAGTATACCAATTCATTCACGTCTACGTTAACCAGAAGCAAACGAAGAGAGAGTTCAGGATAACATGATTTGAGATATTTGAATGCCTCTTTACTTTGTAGTCGGTCTGGAGCTCCATCATATTTCTTAAAATAAACTTTCATTTCATTTGAAAGAAATAAAAGTTAGTAGTCCGAAGAAGGAGAAAAAAACGAAACATTATAGACCTTTCCTTCGTCAAAAGCAACATTCACTAAATCGAATAGTACATTTGGCGGCATACAACGAGCCAACAAATGAGCAATTAACAAACTGTCCACGCCGCCACTAAACGATAGCGATATACATTTCGTAAAATTATCCAGGTTAGAAATTGTACGATATACGGCTTTTTCCAGCTGTTTCAACATAATCATCGCCATATCTTCCCGACTCACCTATACAGATAAAAATACGAGCAAAATATGTTCCCAAATGCTAAAATAAAATCTTAAACATTCTTTGCTTTTCTTATACTTTTTTGGCAAAAAAGCCACCGACCATATCTACACAATATTTTCATGTCAGCGGAACAAATAATTTCAATAAACTCGTCCTCGTTATCAAAAGTAAAAATATAATCTCCCCCAAAATAAACCATAATTCAACGAACATTTTTAAAACACAGTTCATGTGAAGGCACGAGTCTTTCTAAAACTATTTTCCTCTGTATTCGGCACAGTTTATTAAATTGCTCTATCCATGGTCCGTTTACATCGAAGGCATGAAATATAATATTTTCTTCACTGCATAAGTCAAGAACAGTCACAGTACCTGATGGCACGTCATACCAACTGCGCTGAAAAATGTTTCAAAAAAATTTCACGTTTGCTTATCGATTTCTATTCTAAGCACTTATTAACAAAATCTGATTACCTGCTGATCACAAGCGAAAATAGAAAAATAAAATCTTTTATCCATTTTCTTCCACAATAAACTTTTTCGGCCAAATACATCACGTCCAAGTAATACTTTCTTAAAATCTTCCTAAAAACAAGAACAAATAAACTAAGTATTAAAGATTGATATTTTACTTAAAGCGTACAGTCTGTGACTGGCAAAAAATAAATCAATGTACTTTATAATATAGTAAAATGAAAAGAAGGTTCATCATCCCAAATGACATTGCTTCTCAAAAAAATACTATCCACCATTCTGATCCAGCCAAATATAAAAATCACAAAGACAACGTGATCAAAAAAAATCAAGCATTAACAGTTGGAAAAATTTAATATTAAAAAAATTTTTTTTTTCAAATTAATCCTATTTACTGTCTGCGAATAAATGTACTCCAAATTACTGATTTGATCAAGGGGAAAATTGTTCTTAAGTTATTATGAGAACAACAATCGAAAATGGACTCAAAGTATTTGGTATTGATAGGACAATGCAGTTTGTAAAAAGAACATAAAGAAAAAATTATCAAATCAGAGGGAAAATCAAAATAAAAAATAATAAACATTAGAAGTACAGCTTGGAGATGTTTATTTGAACAACTACAGTAAAATAAGTTCTGGCACGCGCCAGAGAAAATTTCATCCTTCCTAATTAGTAACAAAGGGAGGAGAGAAGAAATAAAACCAATTAGGATTTTTTTTTTAATTTCACATACGTCATGCGAATTGATCTTGAAATATATTTTTGTAGCATAAATTTCTACCCTGTAATAAATAACTGCCCAGTCTCCAATCATATCGTTCAATACATCAATAATTTCGCTAATCAATTTGCATGCATTTAATTTTTCCACCAATGTTTTGGATCCATCATAACAAACAGTGATGGGTAACAGACATGCCTGAAGCTTCAAACGGATAAACATTAAGGAATTCATCAAAATACACAACACCATGCAGCCTAAATAACTTTCGTTGCAAGTTTTTTTTAGTGCAAGTTAATAATTCATCTGGAATCTCAAAAAAAAACCTTTTATATAAGAGACAAGCTCTCTATTTATATGATAAACAACCTCGAAGAGGAATTACATACCTCTGAACGGAAATAGGGCTTTCCAGTTAGGAATAGATGACCGTTTTTGCATTTAACTGTATTATCCTGCTGCAACAGCAAATCAATTAATATTCAAGGATCCAAAAAGAATACACCATAAATAAGGCAACAAACTTACAGGAAACTTAACTTCATTGCTTTCTAAATCAACCGTCGTGGTACATGACTCTGGAATCATTTACTGTTTTGCGGTTCGCAGGAAATTATTTTCCGATGCAGTATCCTTTTCTCGCCGTTTCAAACTCACAGCATCACTTGACACACATTTGTCACCGCTTGCCTTTTATGAGCAGCTGTAAAAAGTCCGCATTATTTTAGATGGATTAAAATCCTCCCACGGTCAATGATCATTTACGACCAGTGATAACTAAGCTAATTCGAAGTAATATCATCCATCCTATTGCTCTTACAACCATCCCATTTATTTACACAATATCACAACAGCGATCACCCTTCATTTAACACGCAACCATCCATTACACTCCAAACATTTAATCATCATTTTCCCCACAGAACATCCAATCTTCCCTTTCCCCACCATCTTACCTGCACAACACCGCCAGCAGAAACTAAAACGGACAGCTAGTTAGTGATGCAACATAACTTGGTCTGTGTGAAAACCAGTATACCGGGATGAGGCCATTGAGGACAGAGTGTTACAGTACAAAAACGTTGGTTATAATAGGAAGTACCTGATGAAACTGATCAGTTGCTTTATGTGATATATTCTATATCTGTAGTGGAAGATGAAATTCTTTCCTTCTCCTTTCCGTGGTTTTCTGTTCCATTTCAGATTTTAGTAGCTTGAACGTAAGCAAGAACCTACTTTTGAATGATTCCTGTTGAGATTAGAACAGTGTCACAAAATATATTATATAAGGATACAACATATATTACATATATTACTGAGAAAAGTTTCCAAATCTCAACAACAAAAGGATGCTGGAGCTTCCATATTTCTGAATGCAATGACATCATGACAGGTTAAAATTTTTTCCACCGCAATTTTTTGGTTATATATGTTATAGCAGACAATCACCAAGGATTACCGGGCCTTTCTTATACCAACTCCTAATTGGACCGCCTGAGTGGCATGTTTAAAATGGCTTAATTTGTCCCAAAAAAAGAACCAACTGCATGTTGCCCGATCTGGTACTGTGCCACTCCACTATCCACTTAATGAGTTATTGATATTTCGGATAACCTTACTTCAGCCTATCAACATTCAAACCTTTTCTTTGTTTTCAACCTACTTGAACCTTTCGACAGTGTATGCTTGCTAGGAATGGCCTAGTATCCATGGCAACACCATTACACCATATTTGGTACCTAAAGCACGCTAAATTCATTTTGCTCTATTTTTAAGTATGCAAATTAAATGGGGATTTGTTTTTGTATTATAAAATTTTCCTTTTTTCTATCAAAGGTGTCAAGATGAAAAGATTGTAATATCAATCACTACAGTTGATTGTCATGCAAATGTCGATATGCCCTTTCGATTTATTTTCTACATCACAAGGTTACAACAAATCCTTCTGCTCCGTTTCTCTCCATCAGGATATTTGCAAAATGCAGTGGACACTTTTAAATTTATCGTTAATCACGCTCATCATATCTTTATAATTCTAACTTACATCAGCTCATTTAATTGTTATAAAATAGCAAAAAAATTTACGGCATAAATACGTTTTAACAAAAAAGGCAACAACGCAAAAAGTTTTTTCTTTCTATTAAGTAGGCAAACACATCCTTAAAAGGGATTGTAATTTTAGTTATATTCGATATCACATTTACCATGTGAAAGTAATTTTTGTGACTTTCTTATGTCGCATATTCTCTCTTTGCTTTCCTTAGTTTCAGGAACATTAAATGTCTGATGATGGAAATGGTAATAACGATCAAGGTAGCTCTATCAATTCTATGAATATCGGCGTCAAAAATAGACACATATCGCGGGGAAGTGATTTGGATGCACTTCAGGAGAGCTCGGAACGTAGCAGTGATATGAACAATATCAGCAGAGGAAAAATTACAGGAAAAAGTAAAAGAGAGCTACAGGGTTTCGATCTCAAAAATTTCATTCTTCATCAGCGCTTCATTCGCAAAGATTTTAATGCATGCAAAGCCCTAATAAAGGTTACTGTGTTTTAGTTATCATTGTAGAGTCAATAAGATTGAACCACTCTCATTGTTTTTTAAAATGAATTGGTACTTGCATCATTTATCCTAAAATAATAGTTGAGAATTAATTCAAGGAGATGGCAGACGAATACAGTGAAATGTCTGAGTACCCGTTTTTTATCAGAGGTAAAATAGCTCGAATGGAAGGAAATTTTCGTGAAGCATTAATATGGTCAGTTGTTCTGATATTTCTACTACTTACTATTTGTATGGTCATTTAAAATTGTTTTTGCAACGCTTTTTGGTATTCTTGATCACTTGTCAAACTTTCTAGCTTTGGTTTGAATTTTAAGGTATGAGAAGGCGCAATTAGTAAATCCCTTAAACGGTACTTATATGCGTGAAATCGGTTGTTTGTATTTCTTACTTGGAAGTCATATCAAAGCATCAGAAGTTTTTTCGAATGCAATCAAGCTGAATGAAAAAGATTGGGCAAGTTTAAAAATTCTATTTAAAGGACTGGAAGAGTTCTTTTAAGCTTGTATTTCCGAAAAGTTTCTTTCATTCACACTGAACGACAGAAATAATTACACTTAATTCTAGAAATCGTACTATTGGCGAGCAATGGCACTGTATCACATCAAACAAGATTCTGAATCTGCGCTTAAAGTATGTCAAGTTATCCTCCATACTTGCTGTTGCTTAAAACTAGATGTAATTGCTTTTTATTCAACTGTTCATTCTATTCTATTCCTATATTTTTCTTATTTATTTTAGATAAGCCTTTCCGATCAACATTTCAGGCGCAAGAATGTTTGCTTATGGCTCCAACTGCTGCAGGACATGTTGAAATTCTGACGTTTCTAGCAAGATTATGTGAGCAACGTAATGACATCAAACTAGCAATTGAGGCGCAAAAGAAAGCATTAGAAGTAGGTCTTGAAAGTGACAAGTGATAAGTAATGCTGGGTTCGAATATTAGCATGAATTTCCGGTGGATGATTTTTAGAAATTGGAAGTCCATAGCTTTTAAAGGAGAAACAAAAGCAGATTCTTTTAAACGTTTAGAAATGAAGTGTACAAAGTAGTTAACATAACAATAAATATTCCTCTTCGTGCTTGAACTAGTAGAGGTGTTGAATAAACATCTCTAATATCAGTTTTAAATTAATTTTAATGATATTGATTATAAGCAGAAATCAGCTGAAATTTGCTAAGTGACGATTGTAGTTGGAACCAGAGAATCTTGATGTTCTTACAAATATGGGACTACTTTATGCAAGATGGCAGAATGATGACCAAGCATTTGATGTATTTGGTAAAGCTCTCAGCTATGATCCCACACATCCACAAAGTATTCTTGCCGCTGGTTCTATCATACAAACCAATGGTGAGCACGACGTTGCTCTAACAAAGTACAGGTCAGCTATAGCCTCTCTAACAAGTAATTAAAAAGCATAGGGAATTTTGTTACAGAGAGATCGGAATAAATGAATAAATGAGATTTTTATTTAATTCTAAACTATAATTGGATAAATGAATGAATGAAGGAACAGACATACATCCCTTCTTGTTCCTCGAATTTTCCTGCAGAATAGCTGCCGAGAAGTGCGAATACAATGGACCATTGTGGAATAACATCGGCATGTGTTTCTTTGGTAAAGGCAAATGCGTTGCGGCAATAAGTTGTTTGAAGAAAGTAACTTTTTTAAATGTTTAAAATGTTCGAGGAATTTGTTAGTTGCATTTAGTCAATTTGTTTTCATTGCATTTAATTGTTTTCACCTTTTTTTTTCTCCTAAAGGCCAATTACCTGTGTCCGCTTGAATGGAAAATTTGCTATAATCTTGGCATAGTGCACAACGCTATGGAGCAATACGCATCTGCTTATCATTTTTTGTCATCGGCCGTCAATCTAAATACTCGTTCGACAATGCCTTACATGGCACTAGCAGGTTCTATTTCTTCATTTCGGCCAGAGTTGGTGATAACAGAGAGGTATTCAAATGATGTTCTTAAGTAATTTTTCTATTTTTCTTCTAAAAATTCTGAAAGAAAATAAATGGATAATTGGTATTATCTGCTTGAAAATATTGTTCAAAAATGTGTATATATGAGACTAAAATTCTGCCGTCTAAAACTTTTAAGCGTAATAGAGAAAGGAGTGTTTTCAGTGGTACTAACGAATCTTGACGATGCGCACAATGCGAACAAAGCTTATGATAGAGCGCTTCAACTTGACAAGAATAATAATGCTCAAATACGTTTAAATTATGCTATCTTTAAGGCGAAGCAAAAAGAATTGAAGGAATCGGCTGAATCATTACAAGAATTTTATAAAGCAATCACCAACAAGCAAAGACTCCCACAAGTAATTTGAAAATTTTTTTAAAGGGTTAATGGGAATTTTGGGGATGTGGCGGAAGTTAATGCAGGTGTGTAAAAAGGTGCAGTAACGGCTATCGAAGGATTCTCATTTCCAGGAGATGTTGTTTGCTGCAGATAATTTGAAACGATATTTGGACCAAGCAGATAAATATGACGAGGTCAGAGAAGAACATAGCGTCCTTTGAATATTGCTGCTATAATGATTTGTTCATTTCCTGTCTTTTTATACGATAAATATTCCTCAAAACTCGATCCTGGAAAATAAGCCATGGGGTAAAGCGGTCGATGCAGCAAAGAGTAGTTGAAACAAGTACCAGGCGTCTGTTAAGTAGCTTTTTTGTACTTAAAGGCATTATTAAATTCATTGGTGTACGTCTCCGTCAAATAAAAGATGGTAACAATGCAATATCAAGAAAAAAATCATGCATTTTTCTTGATATGATTTGCAAATGAACAAATAAATATGCTTTAGTACCGGAGGAAGCAAGTGGTTGTTGGATGAAAAATCATATTACCCAGAAAATTCATAAATTCTCGCAATCATAACATAATCTATGTTGATAGCCGATTTCCGAAAGATGATAGTTAATGATGCAATCAGCATCTACATATCTAAACCAGCTAATGTCCACTACCATTGGGAAAATGATGTGTTACTCAATAAGAATTCTCCGTGCAATGCAAAACACGTCGAAATTTCATCGCGACCTGGTTAATTGAAACGGCTAGGAAGCATCATAGTCGTCCAGCGAGATTTGTGTGTGGAATACGAGTAGGCAGCGGTGGTCTTTCTTGTGTTGTGTCAGTTGAAAATGGTGCATTAAGTGGTTGGCTGTTGTTTTTGTATTTCACTAGAGGTGACACGTGCATTAATGCTGTCAGTTCAGATAAGATTTGGCCAATCTTAAAATACCGTTACATAATGAGATGCAGAATAATTCGTAGTACTTCAAATATTTCGCATCATACCATTATCGAGAGTGCTGTTAGAAGTCTTCTTTTACATGGTGTCAATTCTGGAAGTAAGTATAACGCTGCATCCCTAGCCTTACTGATGTATTTTTAGGCTTTTAAATTAAGGATAAATGTCACGAGAAAGTCGTATTTACGTTGGAAATCTACCAACAACTATTAGAGCAAAGGATGTGGAAGATATCTTCAGCAAATATGGCAGAGTCCTTTATGTCGATTTGAAAGATCGGCGGCAGCCGTATTTCGCTTTTGTGGAATTTGAAGATGCGCGGTCTGTGTCATTTTTAATATTCTTTTCGTTTTCGCTACGGTTTCAATTTATTAATATGAGTTGAATTGCTCTTACAGTGATATATTGAACCGCGGCTGATCTGTTGCTACACTATTGTCTTACTACCTCTTTGAAGCTTTATAATTTTATTTTTACAATGTTACTTCCAGGGATGCAGAAGATGCTGTTCGCGGTCGTGATGGTTATGATTATGAGGGATATCGGTTGCGAGTAGAATTTCCGCGCGGTTTAGGACCTAGGGGACCTGGAGGACGCTTGTATGATTCTGGAAGAAACTTATCTCTCTCGCGAAGCACTGGTGGGGGTGGCAGTTCGAGTGGAGGTCGTCGAGCAAGCTATCGTGTTATAGTTTCGGGTTTGCCAGCTTCAGGTTTGTTTCATTTGGAAATTGTCATTTTTTTCATAAAAAGCATTGAGTTAAATGATCAGTTAACTTGATACGTACACTCTGTTATGTTGTCTCCTCTGCAGAGTCTATAATCTACACCAATAATCGATTGGCATGAGTGGAAGTTTTGTATCCTTTTTATTTTTCATTTCACAAAACAACTAGATTTACATTGTATAGGTGTTATGCTTTTTAGGCTCGTGGCAGGATTTAAAAGACCACATGCGTGAAGCAGGGGATGTTTGCTATACAGATGTGCTACGTGATGGTACTGGTATTGTGGAATATGGTCGTTATGAAGATATGAAATATGCTTTACGTAAACTTGATGACACGAAGTTCAAATCACATGAGGTGTATATGTATTTATTTTCAACTTACATTTTCATCTTTTTGTTCCACGACAGCACTATTGTTCGATGATCTTACACGACAGCAAGAGAATTTTCAGGGTGAAACTTCTTACATTCGCGTGAAAGAAGATAATGGGGAATCGCGTGCTCATTCTCGTTCCAGATCACCGGTTGGTCGTGCTTCTCGAGGTTCACCACGATATAGTCCATCTGACAGTAATAGTGGAAGTCATTCCCACTCACCTTGACTTATGCACTTTCCCTTATCACTTGTTGCGCTAACGTTACCTGATCCAGTACTCTGCTGTTAATTATCCAACCTCATTCATTGTATGGACGGACATTTAAAATCAACAAAGTATGTATGTTATTGATTGTAAAATGTATTGTTAGAGTTTCCCTACATTTTATCAAGCCTCTTCATTTTTATAAGGTTTTTGAGTAACATACAGAGACTATTTCAGCAAGCCCTTACTGAACATGTTTTATTATTTCACATCACTACACTAAACAATATTTCATATTACATGCTGTGATCTTATTGTTATTTAAAGAGTTCGAAAGTTTGTTCTGACTTCTTGATGTAGCGGTACTTGATCATTTCGTTCCTCTACATTTGTTCGAAGCTCTAATTTCGATTTTGACTTATTTATCTTTAAGAAATGTTTGTCCTTTGTCGAGACTCTGCAAGTTGTTAATTAGGTACGTTCTATAAAATGCGTTTTTGTTGCAGTGTGAAGGTATGTTGCATCAGGAATAATTCTTAAGCACATTGGATTATGTGGAACCGCTCTTCAGAATTGTATGTTTATGGATTGTTGATAAGGAAAGAATTTAGCCTTGTGGACATTATTGCACAGCACGAGGGAATTTGCGGATTCATTGTGTGAGAAATTGGTTTTGTTTGCTGCCTTCGTTTGCAGTACATGGAATTCCTGTTCCTACTTCTGAGTGAAGAGTTTCAGTAAGACGTCTAGTACTTATTTGCAGTGGGACGATTTTAGGAGTGCAATTTTCTATTCAAAAAGCAACGGGTTCGTTCATGTTCAGGTAGGTCGTGATTTCCTTCCTCTTCTGCTTTAGAAAGACAAAAATTCGCTTTTATTGAGGCATTGCAGGCTAACGCATCAATGCATTCTGGTGATTTATTCTGTGTAGTTTTATCTTGTAATGATTGCCACTGCGTTAGTTTGTCATTGTGGGCAGATTTTGATGGTAAGGTAGAAATGAAGACAGATTGAAATGATAGAATAAAAGTGAATAGATAATAAAATGTTTTCAGGAAATACCTTTGTGTACAAAAACAATTAGAAATTCATTAAAAGTTGGAAAAGTTTACTGTTAAGGGAAGTTGTCATCATACAGTTGTGACCACCGCGTAGATGCTAGCGCTTTGTGTTGATGATATGTGAAAGTAAAATTATGAGTTCCTACAAAAACCCCAAAACATTTTTTGTTTAATTATTTTTAAATTTGAGTACTTGACTGTTTTAAAATTTGCAGTGTGGTTTTCTAAACTTTATGCGATCCACATAATTTTTTCTCTTTCGCCTATCTTTGATAATGATGAAATTTTAGAGATTAAAGACATAATACACTTCCAACTTATATTCATCGACAACTAGTACTCTTGAATTTATTACTTCCATAAATGACCAACGACATCGCAATACCTAAAGACTTATGCTAGCAGGATTTCTGGAAAACGTATACTCCTCGTAATTAAACTGCTCTAGTTAAATTGTTAAGATGACAACAATCATTTCACTGAAATAAACCATGCTGCGAAGTAGAGCGAAATATGATTTTTTGCTTATTTTCTCAAAACTTTGAGGTAAACCATAAGATTCAGTTCGATAGTGCAATCTTAACTAGGTCTCGCTTAGCATTCATGCTGTGACTTCACAAACGCAGCACAAAACTTCATACAGATTTTTCGTAACACCATTACGCAATTATAGAAAGTATATTTGAAATATCGAGTTGAAAGTCGGGAATACATCACGTGCGTGATTATAAAATGTTTTTAGTTACGAACCTTATTTTGCAAATGGTTGAAAATATATGCTGGTTGTCTCATCAATATTATTTAGGACAGACTGTCATTTTCTTCATGGTGTACTGCTAAAGCATTACAAACAGTGAATCGACTCAAGCTTTACGTATAATCTTCATCAGCAGTAATACAGTTCATATTTCCTCGAATCTTTTCTGCTATTCTAATTCGCACTATATCCCATTAATTGTCTTCACCGTCGAAGATCGCAACCATTCCACATTTTCATCTATCATGTTTAACTTGCTTCGAAGGTCTGATCTCATTGTTCACCTCACTTTAAAGTCGTTAATTGTGCCAATGATGTTTTATTTGGGTTCTTACATTTGGATTCTGCCATTACTTGATATTACATTCTTTTGCCGAGAATTTCAGCCTCCGGGTGTTACGTCTCACAGCTGCATGTTTGCCTTTGCAGCAATATCGCTCCTTCAGTTAGAATTACATTGCTTTTTGTCCAGGTGTGGTTTAGATGTACGGTTTTGTTGCTTATGTCCTACAATATATTTCAAGATTATATCTTAGTTTGTTATCATTTCCTAAGTGGATGTTACAGGTAAAAATCTTCAATGATCTAAATTGGAAGTAGCTTTCGAATACAGGATTTGCTTTCCTAAAATTTTCGAAATGCATGTCGATTCGTTAAAGCGATCCAACGGCTAATCCTATGTTTTGTTTGAAAATTTGGAGTGAAATGTTCTTTCAACTTAGTTGTTAGCGCTAGGAGATAGTAAGGGTGTGATGCGAAAAAACACTTATATATTGATTAAAGATGTCGACATACCTAATGTTGGCAGTATTCTGCGACTGTGTTTTTATTGCTGCGTTTTAAAAGTTTTTTGTAGCTTTCAAAAAGAAAGTACAGTAACTGTATGAATGCAGAAGTTGCCATTTACGATTGCAGTGACGTTGCATACCTACCAAATCAAAATCATGCACAAAAAACTTTTCCACATCTAAACGACATAAGCTTCTGCCAATCACTTCTTCCAATTAATTACAGCCAAGTTAAACACAGTGCCAGCCATTTATAATTTGTAAGTCAAAACGTGAGATTATGGCCTGCAATATTTGCAATTTTTGTACGATTCATTCTTTAATGCTCCGTCTTGGGGCGTTTGTGACATCCACTTGTATTACTCACTGTCCTTCACTATTATTTTTCCATATTTCAGTATTTGAAAGACACCGTTTTATGAATGTTAACTTCACGCTATAAAGCAGTTAGATATTCCATAGCGACGCTACTAATATCGTAAATTGAAAACAGATGCATTTATTTTGAAATTTAATGTAAAAAAAGGTTTTAATCCAACAGAGAACCCAGCCCAAAGATCGAGTAGTCGTAATGATGACGTGTCCAAGACTGCTGCAACGCTGACGCATTCAGAGAGTGTATGGAGTAATGATTTCACTGTGGTAAGAGCGTTAGTACCAGCTGAATATTGCGATCAATCTCATCACACATACAAAAGTTATATTACGACTCCAACTGCACTTGGTGGAAAATGAAATTTGTTTGCGTAATTGAATTAAATGGAAACTTTGCAGCATTTTATTGTTCACACCAGCAGGTGACTAACTGGAAGGGTCTCAGGGCGACATTGTGTTATAACGGTCGTCACATTACCTCTCAACATCTACTATTTTCATGATTCGTAGAACATATTTCATGCCAGAAGCTAGAAACGTAGTGATAAGTAATGCGCAGAGTGATAGCAGAGGGAGAGGGAAAAGAAAGTGTAGGCAGATGAAGAAAAATTATTATCACTGTTCCAGACTCTTCTGCTGCAATATGCCATAGATGTGACTCAGCACACTTCAAAAATTTTCATGGAAGAGTCCCCTACAATTCTGCCTTTCTCTCCTTACTCTTCAATTTCACAGTCAAAGCACCTCTGTCCCTCTCTTTGTCCTTTTCGCTTCGATAACTTAGATCCATTACCACAGGTTGAGAAATGATTTTACGATCTCTTCATTTTAATCATCAGCTTCGCGGAATGTTTTTTTGCCCTTAAGCGTGACAGTCCTTGTTTTATCTTCCAGTTTTCATGAAATTATATTATGAGAATAGGTTCTCTGTAAAATTGCGATTTTCATGACAAATGATTGTCTTAAGAAATCAGTAGTTGCTTCTTATTTTCCTGTCTGTTGTTTAATTTACTGCCTATGCTTGCGAAAATTTTTATTTTAATTGAGACTTGGAGAATGCATCAATTCAGCTTTCTTTGTCACACCTTTTAGTTTTTTTCACAAAGTAGCTGTTTGGTTAAGACTTTTCAATTTTATTTATCATGCGAATTCATCATTACTTTGAAACCACTATACCTGCTCCTGTGCTGTAGCTACCACTACAATATTGAATGCTAGATGTATATGAGCTACCGGCAATCGACTTTCTCATCCCCATATTTAATCTCAGAGTTGAAAATTTTAGTTTCTTTATATTCATTTTACAAAACAATGGGAAATGGCATCCATTCTCACAGTCAGCTAGAAACTCTCTAAAAATTTCTCATCATAACGGATATAGGTGAGTCACACCTTCAATCAGTCATACACAAATGCAGCCAACAATAGAATTCACGTCACACTTCAAATCTCTCCTCGCAACGTTGGTCAGGAAATGATTACGTCCTTCAAGTCGCGTTTAGAGCTTATGTGCATCTTGCTTTAGTCTGTTACATAATGTTCTAAATTTATGACGCATCATGTTTGATCCGAATGATAATGTGTAGATAAGAAAAGATTGTTTCTGAAAGTAAAAGAAGCAAGGAATAAATGGAATTTAATAGATTCTGGGTAATGTTGATGTTGTGATTTTTTTTCGTGCTTTGCAATCGAACTATTTGACTAAAAGACTGAACATGTGGGCATTAGATTGGGTTGAAAGGGGTGAGAAAAGTTGAGGGTGTAAAGCTTACATAGGACCTTCCAACTGTAAAATTACAAAGTTTCGACTTTACCATAAATAACATAAAAAGGACGTTGTACATACAGTTAGAAAATAAAACATGTTTTTTCAGAGAGTTATGAGATGATGATGCACTTTGCAGGTGCTTGACAAGGTTTCTTGTTTATAAGATGTCGGATTTCTATAACCTCAGCATTTAAATATTAAATGTTAGCTAGTTATGAAAAAGTGGTACATAAATGGAAAAAGACCAGATATCCTTATCAGAAATCGAAGATCGGTCATTTGCAGCTTCTTCATGTCAATAATTGAATCACGCGGCTTTAAATGCTACCAATCTGACCTTAAAATTCTCATTCAATTTGGAGAGTTATGAAGAGAGCAAAAAAAACGAATCTTGGAAAAAAGCTTTACATTTGAGGGATCTGAAATACTGATGCGACGCCTAATTATTCACATGCCTCAAAAATTTCTTGTTCTTAATGAGTAAACGGGGTACTCTCCCCGCACCAGATCGATAAACGGTTCTACTTTCATGAAGGTTCATGTATTCATTTGGCGCTTAGGAGTAATTCACTCTAAAATTTCACATTTCGAAGATATAAATCAGAAATGAAGTAATCATCGAAGATAGAACTCCTGTTGCATTTGTCCTTATTCAATCAGTTTTTTTTAACCCCTCAAACTTCATGCCATTTTTGAAGTGATTGCCTTTAAGCATGTGGGGTTCCATCTACTGTTTTCTACCCTGTCACTGAAGCACAAATAGTACATGTGAACTTTATTTCCAAACTGTATTTACAATCATTCATATGTTAACAATTTAAATAGAAGCACTGAAGCAGTACTAGCAACAGTAGTAACAATAATGATATCCACCGCCTGCACTCGCCTTCCCCGAGCGACTAATTGATGAGAGTGTCGGTTGCTCCTTTAGTTCCTCTCAAAATCTCACCGCTCTTTGTGTAACATGCAATGCTTTTATGTCGCTAAGTTTTATTTGCTCCTTCCGAAAAGCTACATTTATGATCACTTTTGTCATTATCAAACATGCAATTGCTGTTGCACACTCGTTTGATTTCGAAAGTTTGCTAGCACCTCAGCCATAAGTTTTCCAATGGTGACCACTGCATACCGAATATATATTTCGCGATGGAATAGCTGAACAGTCATCAAATTTTTATTTTTAATTTATATAAAATCAAATAATGGTTTGAGACTCGATTTCTTCTATATGAATAGGCTGCACTTACCTCAGTCTATCTTCAATAAAATCTTTACCGTGAAATTTCATTGCCTTCTCGCCATGTCATGTCATAGTGGAGTATCTCAGCTTGGTTAAATATGGTTAGTGATTTTATTCATACCAGTAGTAGGATAACCGAATTAATCCAGAATCCCTGTGTTGATTCACAGCCTATTTAAGATACATGTACAACATAGAATAGAAATTCCTTCCTTTTCATCATTTATTGACATTTCTGACACTGTTCTATCATTTCGGCATCCCTCTGAAGTATCTATTTCTTAAATGCGTGAACAATTGAAGCTATAAAAGAAAAGCAAGACTAAAGTAGTAGCTTACAATGTTTGGGCTGTTTCTGTGCTAGTAATATTGACGGCTGTCACTTTTGCATTTAGCTTGCTTTTTGAAATACATGCGTTGGTGTTAGGAGAGTAGATATGATAGCCTAAAATGCATCCTGATAGTATACGAGATGTTTAAAAGGGCCACCCCACCATCGCAGCAACCATCCAAAACATTTTTGTGAAAATTTGAGGAACGTTCAAAACGTACCAAATGAAATGATAAGCTTGACTGTAGCGATAATGTTTTTGAAGACCATAAAGTAAATTTGCTAGTTACATTTAAAACAGAGTTTGGAGAGATCAAACGTTCAACTCGCGTCTTTTTACAGTAAAAAATAACCTATAAGATTTGGAACAGTTCTTTGTTCACAAAAGTTATTTCACATACGGAAAAAATTATATCCATTTTTCTCCAAGATTTACATATCCAGGGACGAAATATCGTTTCTATGCATGCAGTTCAATTTAATTTTCATTTTGCATGTTACCGTACCATATATATTGTTTAGAAATTAATTCAGTGTTAGCAGTTTATTTCATACCAGTAATAATTCAATGATTTCTATTTCCGCATTATTCCATACGCTGCGCTCCACAAATAAAAGGTATGACGAAATGATTTGTTTGTCATTGCCCGCCTTGAAAATTTGCTCGGTGATGAAAATAGCTCTCTTTCAAATTCTCGTATTTCGGACAGGAAAGTCTCCGGCCGTATCACTTATGCCAAATATAGTAAATGACAGGGTCGAAATATCTTCAAAAATTATTTTTAAGAAAATAAATCAAATGACTGGTTGACCCTTGAGTGGTAACCAAAAATTTCGTTAACTTATGGTATTGTATTCTAACTAGTAAGCCATTGTTCCTTTATTCTAATTTCGTTTGAATCCTTACCGTTAAATAGAGAAACAGTAACAGTCAATAATTATCAGCATTACAATGGAAAAAAAAATTAAGTTGACTGAAAAATAAATGGTAAAAAGGCTCAAAAATAAGCGGCGGGTTAAGACTGCACCAGGAATATCTGCATGTTTGTTGAACTGTTTTTATTAAGAAGTTTAGCTGTAAATATTGGACCTTAACTGAAAATAATGGGTATGATAAATTTGATTATTCGATTTTGAGAAATTGTTAACGCCTTAATATCGGATGACTTCATTTGAACAGTGTCAGTTCATTGTTTTTCAAGAGCACCTCATACTCCTACTATTTATCGTTTATTAAAATTCATAAAATTTAATACGCAAGACTAACTTTATGTATATTTGTTTTACGGCTTTGTGGTGATGATTGTGCTGCTGATACTTCAACAAGCAGCAAATAGAGCCTCCGAACGACGTTAGATCGTACTACCTCATTTCACTTTTCCGTAGTTTCTTGAACTTGATTGTATTTTCTCACCCCATAAAAAGAGCGAACAACTTGAGATTAGTGAGTATCTTATGAGAAATAAATTAAGCAGAATGACTCAACGATGTCATGAAACTCTTCCAAAGGCTTCCTATAAATAGTAGCATTACCACCATGAGTAGCATAAGTAACTGTTTAATGCAGTCGAATGATATGGTAAAGTTCGAAAAAAGACACATTTCAATCGAAGACTGGCCTTGATTTGGTCGCTTATGTGTTGATTCATCAGTACGTCTCCCAACTTGAGAAGGTTTTGCAATTTGCCGCTCATGTTGATCGTCACTAGGTTTAGTACATTGTGAAATGTCGGTTCAGGCTACACCCAGAAGGATGTATGTGACTGAATCAGATTTTCACACTCCTTTTTAGGTTCAACTATATTTAAATTATCATGCTAATACGGAATCCTCATCCTTTAAAGGGGAATTATTATGTAGAAGCAACTGAACACTCCTTAAGAAAACTGCTGGGATCAATTCTTTTTTTAAACAAGACTACTGGACTTCAGTGTACTGCCTCATATTAAACGTTCAGTATCGTAAATAAGACTGACACACCATAGCTGCCTATTTCTAGCTATTAAAAGCACTTCTTTCTCCTTCGTTCATCCTGTGTAGACCTTTGACAAGCAGTACTCAAATAAGTGGGACTTTACTCCCAAAGACAGTTTCGGTTAAGGAAGAGCAAGATTTTCTAGCTTAAAGAAAGTCATCTTGGCGTCAAATTTGGCTTGATATCGTAAAAATATGTAGAATGTATAAGTTAGCAAACGATTCCGCCTGTGGAAGAGCAGTGAAGAACGCCTACGTGTGATACAAGTTTGAGACGTCACTTCCAGATTACCAATACCAATCACTTACTACAGCACTTATCATACTGCATGTTGTTCTGTTTTAGTCTTTTCCATTATCTCTTTCGCGCCTTTTGAAACCTGGATGTTCCAAATCCCAAGATAGAGATGCTTTCATTCCATCATCCAAATACAGTTCTGGAGAGGGTTTAGGCGTTGATGATAAGTTATCATATCAGTAAATTAGTATTTAACCTAAATGTCACACCATTCCGTCTCAAAAAAAGGATTGAACGTTGACTTACCGGACCGACCACACCATAAATGTCGAATTAAATAACCCTGTCTGAGTGCTAAAAGCAAACGAAATATGCGCAGAAAAACATTTCACACTTGGTACTATGCAACGAGAAAAGTCACAACGGCATCTCACGAAGTGTTGGATTTAAATTAATTACTAAAGGTACATAAAATGGAGGGGATTAAGAAGGTTTAAGAAGTCAGTGCGCTTAAGAGTTAAAAACGTCAAGAACATTTAGTTATAACAGGAAATGGGTTTAAGAAGGAAGTAAGTGTAATGGTTGGAGAAATGAAAATGACCGATAAGAGTTATGGAAGGAAAGAGTTGATTCGAGTGGCAGTGAATGAATGGTTAGTGTGGAAGATTTGTCCGGAGGAAGGTCAAGATTGCTCGGGGCAAAATTCTGCGGTTGCTGATACAAACTTGGATCAGTTTTGTCAGCGGTGTAATTTGTTTTACGACTTTGCAACAGCAACTGAGATTTTAGAGTACGTCATCGGTGCGAATTCCCGGTGTCAATGTTGACGAGAGAGCAGATCGTTGATCTTGCGGAAAGATTTTCAACAGTCAGTTCTTTAATTGATTTTTTGGGTTTTTTGTTTGCATCAACAGTTGATTACATATTCAAATTGTGGTATCTATGTTAATTAAAATTATGTTAAGTGATTAAAATGGACTGGTAATAGTGTGATTGTTTTATTCTTTTTATTTAGGTTGACGAAAGTGGTTGCGGCACCATACCAGTAGCAGATGTTCAGGAAGCACTTAAAATTACAGGCATTGACCTTCCTGGTTTCCAGGTAAATTATTTTTTTGTCAGTGGATGAATGAAATCATCCAACATAAAATGTTTTCTTTTTCCAGTTTCGCGAATTAATGAAACGCTATGGAAACGCAAAGGACTTGACATTCGATGATTTCCAAAATTTGTTTGTTGAATTGCGTAGCGAAAGAGATCAAGAAGTGAATGAGTGGAAACAACGAATTGGTTCAGTAACTGGTGCCTATACGGTAAAAGGATTGTCAGAACAAAGTAATGAGGAAATCGTACACACCATTCGAGTTGAGGTCTATACTTCTAAAACAAATTCAGTCCTTTAATCCTTTAAATTTCTGTCAGAATTTTTTTTCAGTTGTCTTTTAAATACCAGAAATTAATGAAAAATGTCTTGAAAACGCACATTTTGTTACAGGAGGAAGTAGCTTTTTCAAACTGGATCAACAGTAATTTGTGCAGTGATGCGGATTTGAAAAATTTGGTGCCTGTAAAAACTGATGGTGGAGATCTTTATCATAAAGTGCAAGACGGACTTATTATATGGTATTGTCTATTTGTGTACCAGCCAAATTCTTGCATTCAATTTGCATTTTAAGTGGGAAAGTTAGTTGCATCATCCTCCTCTTTATTCAAGGTCTTAATAACTGAATTAAATTGAGGCATTGCCGTGAGTACTATTTGCAGCAAACTGATCAATTTGGCGGTACCTGATACCATAGATGAAAGAGCCATTAATAAAAAGCATTTGAATACATATACTAAATTGGAGAATTTGACCCTCGCACTTATGTCAGCACAAGCTATCGGTTGTAATATCGTTAATATTGATGGTGATGATCTGAGTAAGGGCAAACCACATCTCGTACTTGGTCTTCTGTGGCAGATTATTCGGGTAAGAATTGTATGACTGTGTCTTGATTCAGGATTGTTTTTGAAACGAGATGTTTAAGAAACTAATCATTATGTCGTGTTTAACAGAACGTGCAGGTGGTATAGTGGAACTTTGTTATTTATTTTGAATATTTAAACGTAAATGGTTAGACACTTTCAGATGTGTTGGTTCCTCGTATTATGGAAATATTTGCAGATATAACTAAAGATTTGAATGATCGAAGACTGTTAAGTAATTAGTTTAGTGTTACAGATCGGTTTATTCAATCAAATTGACTTAAGACATGTTCCTGGACTATTTCGGCTGTTGCAAGAGGGTGAGACATTGGACGATTTGCGTAAGCTTTCACCAGAACAAATTCTGATCCGTTGGGTTAATTATCATTTAATAAAGGTATTACTGCAGTTCATTCAGATTTCATGAATCCCCACTTCTATTTCTTGTACAAAACACTTTTATTAACAAGAACAAAATGTCATTTGGTTTATTCCATGAAATCCTTTGCGTTCTGTATTTCGAAGTTCGAAAAAAGCAAAAATACCGAATTCAGCTGATAATTTTTCTTGAATTCGTGTAATGGTCAAGGAGAACATTATTATATGTGAAAAATATTTTAAGTGATTTTTGAAGCTCAATTTTGGTTGCTTTATCTAAAATATTAAGGCTGGCTTGAATCGAACGCTAACGAATTTCACCACAGATGTTATCGACTCGGAGATTTACACTTATTTACTTAATGAAATTGCTCCAAAAGCAGCCAATGTGTCCCTTTATCCACTCTCTCTTAAGGTATGTTAAGCTTTGCTGTTCTTAAGGCAGTCACCATATACAATTTTTTAATCAGTAAGCTCGTTTTTTTGGTCGTCTCATAATCTTACCAGAATCTCTCGACTGTTTTTGCATCAATTTTTTTAAATCCTGGTCTTGTATGGACTTAGTACTTGTCCCGATTCTCATCTGTTGCTCCTAAGAATTTTGTCATTTCCTTAGTCATATTAATCTGTGCATTAGCGAAGGAGTTGTTCATTCACTTTGCTATTTGAAAAAGCTGCCGATCAACTTGCAAAATCTTCTCTGTCCACTCGTGTCGAAATATGAACACATTTTTTTACATCCAGTGTTATTACATCATTCCACAGCCGATAAACAGAAACGCCATTCCTTTGCTCGTTATCTTTTCCCAAAACCTAGCATTCTCACGTCACACGATTTAAGCTTGTCAAAGCTGGTTGAAATTAGATATTATAATTAAGTCGAAGTTATCAAGTCAAGTCATGAAGTCAAAAGCAGGCACAGCTATGAAAAACAACAGGCTTAATTCTGACGTTAAGGTCTTCAATCGTTCTTATAGGATAACATACAAAGGGCAGCTGCTATGTTGAATGAAGCTGAGAAGATAGACTGTCGTGAATTTGTCGCACCTAACGATGTTGCTCAAGGGAACTATAAGTTAAATCTGGCATTTGTTGCTAATCTTTTCAATAAATATCCAGGTCTTCCAGAACCAGGAACAGACGAGTTTGGTCAGTTTTATTGTTATTATGTCAAGAATGATGAAAGAGAAACAGGGATAATTTTGACGAATTAAATCTTCGATCATCATTTCATCAAGAAAAGGAATATTTGTTTTTGTTTTGTTTTGTTAGGCTATAGCTCACTGAGAAATTCTGATTTGTTTATTAATTTAATTCCTGATTTGATGTTTTGTTTAATGTTCTGAAGTGTGAATATTTCAGAAATCGATACTACGGACGAAACACGTGAGGAAAAGATGTATAGGAACTGGATGAACAGTATGGGTGTTGATCCCTACGTCAACTGGCTCTACAATGATCTCTGCAGCGGTGTTATTATTTTTCAAGTTAGTTTCAGCGTACTTGATGTAACTTTGATAAGGGGTAGAAGCCGTTTTAGTAAATAGTATTGAGATTATAAGTTCATTTTTTTGAACAGTGGGATCTTTTTTCCAGCTTTATGATATAATTCGTCCCGGAATAGTGAATTGGAAGCGAGTGGTTAAGAAGTTTTCCAAATTAAAAGGTATGATGGACCAAATCCAGAATTGCAACTATGCAATTGAGCTTGGTAAACAACTACGGTTTTCACTAGTTGGAATACAAGGCAAAGATATTTATGATGGCAATCAGACGCTTACGCTTGGTTTGCTTATTTTTAATTTTGAGAAAGCAATGTATTTAACTCGAAATTGACATTTATTAGTAGTGGTTATTACGATTTCGTCTATTTTTTATGTGTTGTCATAGATAAAGAACACTCCCTTAGGAGATTCTAAACAAATTTTGAAAAATAAAAGAATTAAAAAAACAAGAAAATTTTAAAAATTCAAAAAAATAAAAAGAATTCAAAAAATTACATTGTCAAGTTTTCTTCCAGTCATATTTTTTTTCAGCTTTGGTATGGCAGCTAATGAGAGCTTACACTTTAACTGTATTGGCGCAGTGTACGCAGAGTGGGGATTCTTTGGCAACTGATAAAGAAATTATTGCGTGGGTGAATAAAAAAGTACGTTCCATAAATAGTGCTTTCTTCGTGAATGATATCCTAAGACTTTGTAAAACTTAGAGATTTAATGTGTTCTGCTTTTCCATGCTTCACTCGGAATTTAAGATGACAAATCACTATAAAAGCTTAAAATGTGCGAACACAAAGTGATGACTACTTATCGCATTTTGCAGTTAGCGTCCTCTGATCGGAAAAGATTTATAAAAAGCTTTCAAGACCCGATAATATCTGACGCTTGTGTCGTTCTGGACCTTATTGAAGCAATCAAACCGGGCACTATCAGTTATTCGCTCGTAAAAACCGGCACTTCTGAAGTTAGTTTTACTTGTAGCTGTCGGTTTATGTGAGGGAGGTGGTTAATTTTTACTTTGTTTCAGGGTGAAATGGCTACATGAAGTATATTATTTTCACTTAAGTTTGACGATTCTAAGTTGCATATTTTCCATAGTTCTTTATGTCTAATGTGTTCCAAACCACAGTTCTTACAGAATAATTTGGAAAATGCAAAGTACGCAATCACATCAGGACGCAAAATTGGTGCGAAAATCTATGCTTTGCCGGAAGACATTGTTCAGGTTTTTACTTTTGTTTTACTTTTCCATTTGCGTACAAGGTATTATGTGAAGTTTCTTTTGGAGGCATATAAGTTTTTTAGGTCAAACCGAGAATGGTAATGACTGTCTTTGCGTGTTTGATGGCTCGTGATTATATGCCCAACGTGAAAGAAGTACCGTCACCAGTGGAACCATTGGAAAATCGCGGATAAAAATTACTATGTTCTATACTGATGCTTTTGCCCACCGATCTTGATGTTTTTAACGTGCCGTAATTATATATACGCTACTTTTCATCATGTTAAACTTATTGTAAAGAATGAAAATTAGAATCAGATTTTATTAGTGAAGATTATGAAGTTATTACACAGCATCAGTTAAAGGAAAACTGTTATACTAGAATGAGATACAATAATTTAATATAATGAAGTGCCGTAGCAATTCTGTGATTAATTGGTTGTGTTCATTTAACAATGATTGCATACATATCTCTAGCAATCATTCCTTTTGATTGTCTGATCATCAGTTTCATTCCAGACATATGTTTGTTCCCTCTTATCCTCTATTCCTAACATCAGCTTCGTAATAACTTTAATCTATATTTCCGATTGTACCAGTGTATTTCAATTGCACTAACATCGTGCCTTGTGAGGCGGGATTTTTTGTTTGGGATGAAAAATTTGTAGACCCATGGCCTTTTGTGATTAGCCAAAGTTTTATATTTAATGTGTATTTATCAGTTTGTTGATTACCTCATGCTCTTCTGATCGATCTGACAGCACACTTGCGAAGTTACTATCATTTGCAGACGCATGTTAAAAGAACTAGCATGTTTGGGGGATACTTTATGTAGGTCGTCCTCAAAAGACACATTTAGCTACATCGTTCTATATTACAACATTAGATATCCTTTACAAAATTTAGTTTTGTTGGGGTTCCATTTACATACTTAATTGCAACAGCTTTTAAAGCACAGTCGCAAATCGTGTTGACTGCGGCGGACGCTCCAAAACCACCAATTCATAAACTAGCGAGAAACTTGAGATGAGTTGCTGTAATCCTAAATAATGTCCTGACGTTGTTTGCGTTGTTAATTATGGCACAAATCACTTGAATAAATTAACTGTTTGCTCGACAGTTATCATGCGCAAATGTAGTAATGGATTTGAAAAGGGTCAAAAGTTATAGAAACCGTAATACCAACTTGCAGCAAAAGCAACTGTGTATGAAACAGTTAGTGAATTGTCAGTCAAAAAAACAAAGTCGAGAATAAATAGCGAAGTTGAATTTAAAGGATGAAAATGACCACTGGAAAGCGTTAAGCCGGAAGAGCGCAGAATGGAAGATTTGACGAAGGGGCTGTCCATCGTATCTTATGTAATGCTTGTGAAAATTATGATAAGACTGCCCGAAAATAAATTCATGCAGTAAGTATAGATTAAATGGAAAGTTAGTGGTCAAGCACCTCGATACTCGAAAGACGTGAGTTGTTCACTTCCAGATTGCTATTTAATGAACATCAATACAAATTCTATGAATAAGTGGGGAAATATCAGTGGTAAGAACAATAAAGTCGTATATGCGTTTTCGATTCCAACTGCATTTAATCTGTGGTACTTCATAATAAAAAATACTGCAAATAAGCGGTTTAGGATCGAGAAAATGTTCGTATCGCACTTTATGCTTTCATCCGTTTCATTAAAACAAAAAAAAGAAAACAGAGATTTTGCAACTTCTAGCAAAACGATACCTTGTTTCGATCAACGAAGAACAGCGAAATGAAATGAAATTTTTGACTGCTAAGCCTGATCCCCAACCACTACCGGGTTTGCATTTCTTTGCCTTAAAAAACTCAGCACACGTATTACATTGATCATTGCACGAGTCCACTGTTCCAGAAAGCAAGTTCAAAATGGTTGTTTGAATTGTCAAAATAAATCAATGACATCAAACATCATAATCTGTCTGCATTTGGAAAATCACATGTTTCCTTCCACTGCTTATTTGTTTGAAATGTAGCTCCATTGGAGAGTAAATTCAAATCCGTTTGCCGTTTAAATTTAATACTGTCATCACATACCAAGTGCATATTCATTGTAACAAATTTGCGTGTAAGACAAGATCTTTTTCGCCAATCGTTTAAGGATAAATAAAAATTCATCTTTGGACAAAGTTTTCATCCATAATCTGAGCGCTTTTATGGTCTATAGTTTTCATATGCCCACTTTTGCAGCATTTGTAACAAAAAGCTCTTCCCAGATTCTTTCAATCGGTTTTCCAAAGCAATTTACAAACAACACACGTCAGTGATAGCGAGTTTTCTTGGATTTCTCCGCTGTCACAGTGCAGTGCACTGATGTTTCATTTTCCTGTCTGAACATCTTTGCAGCTAATACTGCTTGTGCCATCTTTGCACATCTTAATTTTCTTGATATTTGTTACAGAATAGAGCTTTTCCGAAGCCATTACTGTCTACTTCAACAGTTTCACTGCTGTTCACAAAATAAACCATCGTCTTTTCCATAATTCCTCTCACTTCCGCGTTCTCAATCGGTTATAGTCAAAAATTAAATCATTAAATATGCGCGCATCCACCGATATTTCTACTTTTCATTTGTATCAACCTTAATTTCCTATGATGTCCTTATCAAAGAATTCCAGTTATTTGTCCAAATAATATCAAGTCAATCTGATTATTCCCTTAATACACGGCGACCAATCAAGAGGGTCAGTTGTGTTTAGTTATTTCCAATCACAACACGGGCATAATTATTTCCCATTACTGATTCCCGGTGCTATCAAAATGCTTTAGCATAGTAGCTTAAACCAACCGTAAAAATATTGATCAATAAACTTAACGTCGATGCGCTTATTTCCCCCATCATTTTACAATCCGACAAGTAACCTAATAAAGGACTAGAACTATTGCCGGAAAACCGCTTCACTCACTAAACTCATTTAGTCACTACATACAACATTTCCCACCTAGCTTATACTAACCGACATCTCTGTAATCCTTCAACTGAAACGATTTAAAATCACTATACATGAGTGTCTCAATAGAAAGAATTCCTACATCATTGGATAATTATTTGATGCACAGAGGACAACCACTTCAAACCTGCGTCAATCGCCATTTTCGCTATGCTAACTTTGCTGATATCTTTGTTGATGTGAAGAAAACTGTTATCAGTGTCAATCAGCAACTTACAAAGTTAAAATACTTTCTCCATTTCAATTAAGTATCGTTGATTATGTGTTCAGAAGAACCATGATCATGACAGACTTCCCACTGATCAGATCACAGAATTTTAGTCTTCAATTCTATTCTACGTCCGATAAGAATATACGATATTTCAAGCCGTTCTATCTTATCGTATCCTCAAATTCAATCCTCTGATGAAACGGATCCTGATAGAAGCATGCATAGTAATAAATGTCAATACACATAAAAGTTCAAATTTAATTCAACACCCAACAAGTTTAAATTATTCTTAGTTTACCAATAAATTTGACAATGTACTGTTCATTTTGTAAATCTATTAGATTACGTACAAGAATTCGTGTACACACACACACACGCACACACACACACACACACACACACACATACATACATACATCAACACAGAAAGTATTATGCAGTCAGTGAATGAAACGTTCCTTTCAAATGAAGTCATCCAATATTATTGCCGTTCAATGAGACCACCAAGGAAGTTGGACCACACACGAAGTTTCCGGTGTATCAAGAGAGCGCATTGCCCCGAAAGATGCGTGACGCAAGCTGAGCAATATATGTGTTGCTTGTGTTCGACTCGTACTATGAACACACGAAGAACTTGATGTATCTGAAAAACTCGAATTTCGGTTGTCCTAATGCATTCGCATACTCTTTCAGTTCCTGACACTGAGTTTCGGTAGAGCTCGGAAATGCATCAGTTTCCTTTCCAATGTGATACGTACGAGTACACTCAAAACGTCAATTAGGCGCTTGTTCAGGACAACTCGCGTTTAACAGGTTAAATTGGGCTAATGTTATAGTTGAAGACTAATTCAGTCAAATAAAAAGTGGTTCGACATTTATACCTTAGAATGCACCTTCGAATGAGAATTTCAGCTCTCTCCGCCTAATGATTTTGCAGAGTAGTTGGTATCCGATGAATTACCCTATCCACCCATTCTTCCTCATGCGTCTTTACTCTCATTTTTACTATTTTTTCTAGTCACATTTTTTTTTTCGGTTACATTCCTCACCTGTGCATAAAACTCATTTAAATCATTTCCAAACATTTAAAACTAATCTCTGGACTCGAGAACTCTTGAATTTGTTTTGCTTCGAGGTATCGCTTCATCCTTTACTTGAGATCACACTGAAGTATTTTTGGGTTCTAGCTCTCTTTTTAGTAACAGAGAAGTCTTTATTGAAATTTTTATCAGATTTCTTCTGATTTGGCAAAAAATAGGGTAGAAATCATATTCTCACGTACGATGTTCTCCGGAATTTCCATGGGATAGGCCATTAACTAGACGGAAATATTCCTTGAATAAAATGTATGGCTTTACATAGGTGCTTCAAGCGGTAAGCGGGACCTTTGTGGAACTGAAGAGAAAAATGAACGGAATCGAATTGCTAACAGCAAAACAAAGTAGTGCAACTACCAGCAAAATGTTCAATCTTTTATATCGTTCCTGAGTTCCTTATTGATTTGAAGTCTTTTCTTTCACGTGATAATAAATAAGTGAAATGCTTCTTGCCATTAATCGTTCGAGGAAAATGAGTACTTCACCTCAACAACAAGTACCCCAGAAAATGCAGGTGTCGGGAAAGCAAATCGAGTAAAATGAGCAAAATTTGAAAGATAATTGTGCTGCACATTATCGATCTGTAACACACCACCGTCACCTGCAACATTTCCCGCCATGACGCTTGCTTCAATTAGTTTTTATTCCAGTTGCAATATTAGGCCTTGTCGAAATACGAGTAGGAGTGTGGTTGAGGACATCAGGGATACCAGCATGAGCTTTACCTTGCTTTAGTATTGTGAATATGATCACTATTATATGGGAACTTTTTGATTAGATCTGAAATTGTGTTATGAAGTCCATATATCCTTGCATTTTTCAATTTCTGTACTTTTGCGAATAGTAAAAGCAGTAGTAGAAACCATTCGTTTCGCAGCTAAGCAATACCGTTTTAGGTATTGATATTGGTGATATAACAACTTGCAATATATTCCGGGATGAATGTAAGTGCTTCGAATATTTGCAATTTAACCTTGATATTAGTAAGAATATAATCGTCACCCAAGTTTTACATGTTATATGAAATATTTAGGAAGATTGTGGAAATGTCAAGAATGGCTGTGCAAATCTGCGGAAGATTCTTGAATGTACGTCTTGGGAACCGAAGCTGGCTTTTATTGGTGGCGGTAAAATGGCAGCTGCTCTCATCTGTGGTTTCGAATCGGCTGGTAAATGACATCTCGCAGTTTGAATTTAAAATATTCATGAGAAATAAGTACTGTGTGGTTACTGATAGGCTCACTCTCCTGTAACTCTACTTTTAACGTTTGTAATTTCGCAGTATGTGTCAGGTCAGTATCAGATCAGATCAACAATGAAACAATGGTGGTTTGTTTTTCCCGATATTTGATTCTGTTTCGTTATCACGGACAAGCACGACTGATTAAAGAAGTTGCCATGTAATTATGCAAATAAATATTTAATATACTGAAGCAGCTACATGCCATTCAGGTCTCGTGACTAAAGATGAAATTGCTGTCAGTGTTAAAACAGTATCATCAGTAGAGCGATGGAAGGTATTGTATATTTAGTGGAATTTATTGAAGGTTTAGAAATAGTTTCACCTTAATTCTTCTGAATGCCTTTTTACTTTAAATTATAATCAGTTTTCTAAGGACTTAAATTACAGCAGTTGGGATATGCAAATGTATACACTTCCAATGAACTCCTGATTCGTGCTCATGGCAAGGGTATGCACCACATAATTCATTTGCACTTATAGCATCATTAGCGGTTTCTTCAATCATCTGATAACGATGTTTATAAAGCTAACCCTATTTTACACTCATATTCGTCTTGATGTTCATTCCTGATCGTTGGATTTTTTTTACTCACATTAGTAAATCAATACTTAGTAAGATTGGTTTGAAGAAGTCAAATAAATCCATAATAGCGATTTAATTGACGTTGTGGATTCTGCATAAGCTCTAACACATTTTTTTCCATGGAATTCTCAGAAAAAACAAATGTTTACTACTTAATCTTGATTATTTTTCTTTTGTCTGCATGTTTTTTATCCCATTTTGTGTAATTCATTCACTGAGTATTATGGAACTAGCGAATCTTAATGGTGACATTCATTATCATGAATGGAAAGTCATAAGAATATTTGAAATGTTGTGATTTTCAGGAATTGTTTTTTTGTCGGTAAAACCGGAGGCGCGCACGGCAGTGTTTGCAGAGTTGAGCAAGAAGGCATTTGCAAATACTCCAGTAATTATTTCTATTATGGGTGGAATTGACGTGAAAACATTGGAAAAAGAAGTACGTTTGCCTAAAGTTGCTTTAGAAATTCGCTGTTAATTCAAATTTTTTAATGCTGAAGTCTTTCTCGTAGACGATTTCATGTTAATCAAAGTGAGCAAATGGAATTGTAGTTGGAAACAAATCGCGAATGAAAAAATATTTCAGAGCGTATGGGTTATCCGTTTTTTAACTTATAACGACGACCACAGCATAGCTTTTCAAGCTCTGTATTAGTAAGAAACGTATCTTTCTTTCTGCAGTTTATTTGGTGAAGTGTTTCTATCATCCTGACAGTCCTAAATTTAAGGTTGCGGCTTATGGTTATACAGAACGTGGAATTGTGCGTCTGATTCCAAATCTCCCGGTTTCCGTATGTTCCGGCACATCGATCATGTGTTTTAGCTCATGCCTGAAGGAAGAAAATGTTCTGAACCTTTTTTTCCCTTTTTAATGGTCTTATTTGAATATGAATCTTTGTAAAGAAGAAAGTAAAATGAATTTAAAGTACATAAAGGTCAAAGGTTCGAGATGTCCAATTTCAGCACCTGTATTGGTGGTTTTTGCAGGTTTATTTAATCAAGTGTATCATGCAGTATGTTGGCATTTGTTCGATAGTCAGTGAAAAATCATTTGATGCGGCTACGGCAGTTGCGGGATGTGGACCAGCTTTTGTTAGTTTTGATGCCGTTTCTTTGGCAATTTTTCATGTGTTAAAAAGTGAGACTGTATAGCAAAACCCATCCAGAGCAGCAGTTTGTATAAGAAAACTTAATCACAAATCGTGTCCTTATTCAGGTATTCATGGCAATCGAAGCATTGTCAGATGGAGGTGTCCTTGGTGGTGTTGATCGTGCAACTGCAATAAAATTGGCTGCACACACTGTTATGGTGAACTTTGTTTTTCGTATTTTTGGGCATTTTTGAGCTGTTTGCAAGTTAATAGAAGAGGTCGTTTGCATTAATTAAGAATTTTTTCTTTCCGTATGATCTGCATTCATTATTCTGATAGAGCAGAGTGTCAGGCTTAGTAACGCTGAGTGCTTCCGCTTTAATTTAGTATCCAAATTTGGTCCTCAGAAATCCAGTATACTGTATCCATTATACTGGGATTACTTGTGCATTTTCTGCAAGAGAGAGAGAGAGAGAGGGAGAGAGAAAGATGGTGACAGGCGATTTATACGAGTTAGCATTAAATAGCAATCATGTCTTGTTATAACTTGTAAATAGTGTTTACATGTTATGTTGAAATGTTATGAGTTCATATTTATATATTCCTTGTATCCATCGAAAATTTACTTTACTGGCATCATTTATTAATATATAGCAATATTTACTGCATGCATATAACCGGTGGTGGTCAAACAAAAAATTAAGTGCAGTAGGATAGGTGTTATGACAGTTCTCTAAGCAATGGATAACGATAAACATTTATTTAGTTTTTGTTCTTAATTTTATTCTCAGAGGCAGGATGACTTCTTGTTCCAGGTGATGTATTTAGAGGATTTAAGGAGAGGATTTTATAGGTATTCACACTGTTCTGTCATTTATAAGTTTTAACAGTTTTAAAGGGAGACAAAAAGTAAACTCGCATCATATGTGCATAAGTGCACAAAAGAAACAAAATGTCGAGTGCACATCCTGCATGTACGGGTATATATATATATATATATATATATATATATCGGCGTTATCTTCTTGACAAATTTGAATTTAAATTTCGATGTTACTTGTGAAGTACTGGGAATTTTATTTGCGTAACTTCATTATTACAGGGAACGGCAAGAATGATGCTAGAAGCGAATGAACATCCGGGTGCATTAAAAGATGACGTTTGCTCTGCTGGTGGTAGTACAATATATGGGGTGAAGGAATTAGAAAAAAATGGTCCTCATTTTTACTTAAAATTCTTTGCCAGAATTTTTCGCTCAAAAGCAACTATCCTTTTCTTATTTCCAGGTTTTCGCTCGGCATTAATCGAGGCAGTTTATGCTTCAACAATGCGGAGCGCAGGACAGGTTTAGAATGTGTCATCCAACAGCAGTGACTTTGGTTCCTCAGGATCTGTCATATTATTTCACTTTTTGCAATCCCGAAAAATGTTTAATTTGATTTGCAGTAGGTCATCAATTTGACGCACTTTTCGTGCTTTTTTAATTAAACCGCAGTATTTACCATGCATACACATTTATAACTTTGGTCATGGCTCACTAGTTAGAAAGGAAAGTTTAATGTTTCTATCGGTCCACTGTTCATTCCAAAATCACAATTAAGGCCCGTCGTCCTTTTGGTTTTTAATTTCTTTTATCTGATTGAGATAAGAAAAAACAGATGACCAAGTTTATTGTTCTCCTGTATCTCACTGATTTCCAGTCGTTCCAGTGGCTATATTGCTGATATTTTTAATCATTTCCTGTACTCATCTTGTTACCTGTTATATTTTTGTTTTACGAGTGTTTTTGGGCTTGTTTTTCTTCTCGTATATAAAATTGTTTTTGCTTTTACAGTTGTTTCTGCGAAGGGCAGTACTGACAATTTTGAGATTGCCACAGATGGGCTTTTAACGTACCGTAAGTCTACTCCGGTTGATGTTTGAAACATGACTCAGTTAGATTCAGGTTTTTCTCTAGTGATTGGCGCTGCCTAATGCCGGAAATGCTGTGGTGAATCATTAGATATAAAAACACGGGGGTTGAAGGTTCAATACTTTATGTCATTCTCGAGCAAACAGTTGTTGGCAGTACTGGTTTGATCCTCAAGACTAAGATTATAGTAAGTGTCTCAATGTCAATTGAGAAAAAAGAAAACATGACGACTCATGCGCATAAGTCGTTGGAATCTGACTACAAGTTTTTCGAGAATCTGCAGGGATCTAGAGCTCAAACAAGGCAAAGCTACGAAGGAGCTATTCGGTCAATGTCTACAATTACCTTAGGTATAAGTAAATGAAGGAACGGTGTCGAGTTATGATCTTTGGTATGACTTCTGAACCTGGACCAGTCATGCCTTTTTAGTTTATATCGGAATGCTAAATATGTTTCTGTTGTTCTTTCTCGATTAATCATCGAAAAGATCAGTTCAAAATATTGAATTCAACTTCAGCTAAAAAGAGTGCGCAGAATATTGCTGGAATGATTTATCCACTCAATTCCCACTGTTAATCGAAGTTGAATAAGTTCGTTTGTTCGTGAAATATATTGTAAACTTCCGGTGATGGCATATTACTTGAACTTCTGCTTTTCAAACTTATCTTTTTACTACTAAGTGATCCATAGTAGTGAATATAATCAAATGGAAAAGAAAGCGAATTTTACTGCTAAAATTATTATTTACGATCATTATTCATTTCAATAAAGTGTATATTTTCTTCGAAGGTTTAAAAAGCTCCAACACCTAGATATTCTGCTTTATTATCAGTTTGCCAACCAGTTGCACTGTTATTCTCAAATAGTGACTGCTGGACTTTGCAGACCATTAGGCAAAAGATCACTTCTGCAGAGAGGAACCGGTAACTCGTTTCAAACTGATATCTGAAGGAGAGAAATGAATTACAGAAATCTTATGCACTTATTTATTGTATTATATTTGGTACCATGGATTAATCCATCTGTTCATCCACCAACATCATCTCAAAAACTTCTCATCCATTTCGCTACTCCACCCTACTCCTGCCATCTGCTGCACAACGTCAACACTTTTATAGTATTTCGTGATTTACGTGATTTTAAGAGAGGAAGATAGAAGGACGGGAGAGGGGAAGGAGGGGGACAATATACATTCCACTTCCAATTTTTGTTTTTTTAATTTCTTCATATCAGTCTACAAGATCAATTGAAGAGACAGCGGTGAAAAGACCCCATGAAAGCTAAAGCTGCCTATTTACAAATGAAAAATGCGTGCTGATGATTCATCACATATTTGTTTGGATATTTTTAGAATTATATGTTTTGTAAAATGCCTTTTGTTTAGGGAGTGTGGAAAGGAATGCGATGGGTACAAAGATTTTTGTCACCAAAAGGTATGTAATAAAATGATTTTTCTCATGTGAAGTCAGAAATTGAATTCTGAATGATCAGTCAATGCTTTACAAATAGCAGTAGCACAGTTGTTTTATTTTAAATGATAAGACGCGAGTTTCATGCCTCTGTTATAACCAGTCCTCATTCAGGAACGTAATAAACAAAATGTAATCCCAATGTTCATTCCAAAAACTCCCGATAGTCAACACGTATAACAAAAGCCAGAGTATGTCACTAATTAAAATTGAATAATTTAATATGATAAAAATTAACAAGGAAACAAACTTCACGAAAAATATGAAAACCATTTAAACCAATTCCAATATAGAAAATCTTTCCAGCCAACAGATTCGCTGACAATACACAGATATTGCACTAATATGATAGATTCTACAAAGTTTACTGAAATGCGAACTTCTGAAGGAAAAACTACGCAGGCAATGAGAGTGATGTAATTTGAGTAATTTGAGCCGAATAACTGGCTATCACAGAAAATATGTAAAAAGGGATGTTTGTGGGCTTTTATCCATTTTTCTTTTTTGTTTCTTCTTTGCCAATTATTTGGCAAGAAATTTATGGATTGGTGTTCATTAATTTAGATTTCTGAGAGAGGCAATCAAAGTGTGAGAACGTCCTGTAGTTGCCCGTCACTGCGGTTACTGATCCATCTGAGAGCATATAATTCTCCAAAGCTTTTCCCACAATTGTACGGATTTTCATCGGTGGAGTAGACCCGTCTATTCATTATCATTTTCAAAAAATATTTTTATTCCATCTCTTTTCTCTCCCTTGAATTTGTAACAGCCTAAGGTGAATTTTTCTTTATTCCTTACCATGCAATCAAGCAGGTCAGCTCTTTACCGCATTCTCCGTCTCTTCATGATCTTCACTAGAGCCTTTTATGCTCACTATGAAAAAAATAAAGCCATTTCATAATTGTGACAAGTTAAAAGATCACTGATCGAATAAAGAATATCTTCTCTTGAAATTCTGTGAATCCAGTTAAAAAACTCGAAATAACGTTTGCATCTCTAGCTTGCCTCAAGTAGAGAAGTGAAATCTTTTCGACAAAGACATTCTCCGAATTTGCATGTCAGGAGATGAGGAGCATTTTTTATTCCTGTACTTTTTCAATGCTCATCGTTAATCATTCAACCTTCAGTAGTTGCATTCAACTTACTATATAATCGACGATAGATAACAAGGCTGATTGGAAAATTAAATAAAAATGCAAGCATTGAGCAATTCTATGCATCGGTAAAGAGCAATTATGAATGAGACATAACTGTCACATTCATCTAACCACTGAATCGTCACATTTTCTGCAATTTCATTTCGTTTCTTTGTTCTTAATTTTTTATCTTCCCTTTCCCTTTTCAGTATTCTATTTGCAATGTCAGATGCAGAAGGTCCGAAATTTCTGCCGCTTGAAGGTTCAACTGTCTGTGACATGTGCATTGGTGTGCTGTTCATCAATGAGAATTTAATTCGAAAATTTTTTCAATTCTCTTTTCAATACCTTTTTACTGTTTCTTATTCCACTCATGAATTTCGTTAATTTAGCAAAAACAACAGAAAAAGAAAGCAACAGTAATGCAAACAGCACATGGAATTTAAAAATAATTCATAATGTGAAATTAAAAAAGAGCTTTCATAAAGCTTCAGATAAATATCCTTCATTTCCTATCTGTGTAATTTAAATTTCACAGTACAATAAGTAAATGAAATAAATGCGATAAGAATAGAGGAGTTTTTCAACAAATCAAGATTCTAACACAAAACGTGGTATTAAAAATTGAAAATTGCGTGAATAAAAATCATTCGTAAATTTCTCGAAGGATGAAGTAATATTTTTTGTTTGAGAAAAAATACTTACATTTTTGAAATGTTATTATAAATGAAAGAAGAATTGAGCTATCAGAAGAGGATGGGGCAGTTATCCCGAAATTTAGAATGAATGATATTAGACGGAAATATTAATTGCAATTAATTATACCTTTTCTGTTCCTTTTTTCGTATTAGCTTTATTTCTTACTATCAAAAGACAGAAAACAGAACAGTTTTTTTCATAATAACTAGTTATTTTATTTTCGATATTCCTATCGATCAGGATTTTTGGGTATTAAAGTATCCTCAGATATTGTGTCGCATTTGCGTTGGTATTTGTAATTTTATTTGACTAATACTTTTTTTCTTTGTGCATTTGTTGCACAGTTTTTCTACGAATCTCCGAAATAATAATTTCTGTTACAGCAGAGGTAGTATAGTGATAATCAACAATGATAAAACTGAGGAAATGGATAAGCTTAAAAATATTGGTGTTTTCAGAAGGGTATAAAGTATGTTTTTTGTCGTGCGCAAAAAAAACAGCTGTCAGGTGGATTTGAGGAGTTTCAGAACTTTAACGAGTAGTAGCTTTTTTTGTATGATAATATTCATCCACACCAGAAATATTTGAATTTTTTCCCATTCTTCTTAGTGTTCTGTCTCCATTTCTACCTTCCAGGTTATTTGATAAGGAAGACAAATGTGATTTGAAAGGAGTGAAAATAAAGCGATGAATTCCTGTGTAATTTATTTCATCCCTTTTTTTTCCAATAGGTTTTTATAGCCAAAAACAAAGCCGGAATAAAAGCAAAGATCAAAAAAAGTGCTGAGCTTAGTTTGTATTAATTTAAGGAGAGATAAGAATTCTAATTTCTTATTTTCATATTTTCGCATAACGCAACAATATCAATCAGCTCAGGGTTTTCTTTACGTGGTTTTAGCAAACAAAAGGTTAACCATATGCGATCATTTAAAAAAAGCAAACGAGATTTTTTCAAAAAACTTCTCCAGGACAGAGAATTATGATATTGCCTTCTCAATTTGAAACAAAAGTTTTCTATTTGATATTAATTTGCTGCAAAATTCGCAATATTTTCATCCAAACACATAATCGTTTCTGCTTTTATTTTTTTTATAGACTTAAAGGAATTGAATAGCAGCATGGAACAATTGTAATTGGAAAAAGGTAGAAAACCCATTAAATTGCTCTTTCAGAAATTTTAATAATATTTTGTATATAATTCTACTAATTAGTCAACAAACTTGTCATAACAATCATGGAACAATGAACGGTCAAAAATCACCTCCAACGTCTTAAAAGCAATAACGAAGTCTAACAAAATTTTCCTTCTTATTAAGAATAATTATATCAGTGATCATCAAAGTACATAATGTGAATTTTGCAAGGAAAATAGATGTGATTTTGAGATTCGCTGAATGTAAGATATTCACATCATTTAGACATACATTTCGCTACATAGTTGTCATAGCATTAAGGATAAATTATCAGTGAATGTTTGAGTAACTACTGATCACTGCTACTTGCTTATGACAGTACGTTTTTGTTTACTACCACTTCCTTTGTATGTCTCCTGATGAGCCGAAAGCTTCTAAATTGTTTTTCTAATTCATCAATTTCATTTTTTTTGTAAAAATATGTTCGTTTGTCCAACTAACACTACTGATCGTCAGAAAATAACTGATGAAAATTACCTAAAAAAAGCAAACCTATGTGTTTGACACTTTTGCTTCATATTTTCGATTGTGTGCAAAATTTTCATACGGGACAAATAGATTTCCACAAAATTCTAGCTAAAAATCATAGCAATTTTATAATTTGAGTATCGGAAGAACCAAATCTTCATGTACGTAAACGTTCCTATTTCATTTGCGAGAAGACTAAATTCCTTTTTTTATTGCATTGAAAAGTTGCGTAGAGAATTCATTGAGTCCTATACAAGCTGAAGTAGAAGAAGGATTGGGTTCCAATGAAACACTGCATCGTTGACGAAACATTGTAGAACACTTTTACGAACACTTCCGGGTTCTTCTACAACAATCAGTTGCTAAGAGGAGTACAAGTTCGTAAATTTGTCATCGACTACCAATATTGGCCAACAACTTCTGCAAGAGAAGGCGAAAACACAGACAGTTCTTGAATTATCAAGTATGAGAGATATGGTAGTGCGAGATATAACTTATCGTGTCTTCTTCATCTCATGGCATCTTAAATTGCTATGAAGTATTTTTTAGTCCACTTATTTGGATTTTCTCCAAAAGTAGGATTTGTTGTAGCGAATAATAGTCCTTAACTAACGGCCGGTTATGAGTACTATTTTATAAAACCATTTTATATGCAAAATAAATGCACTTGATTTCTCAATTTTGTTTTTTCCACTAGCATCTATTTAATACAATGGAGCTAATAGTTTGTTCTAACTTTTTGGCCAGAGAATGTGGCCTATCGTATCTTGTACTGATATCGGTCCTGCTTTTTGAACGAAATCGGAGTTTTTGATTTTTCCAAATCTATAACTTATGTTTTTAAAGCTTTGTTAGCTCAACGTATATAAAACAGAGAACTTATGACACATATAATTTGAGGCATATTAATAGTCCAGCATGGTGCGAATTTCCTCCTGGACAACTACAATATTCTTAATCAATTCATTTACAGTGCAAAAATACAAATTAAGCTTCTAGAATACTATTGAATTTTTAAATTTTTAAAAGCGCTTTTGATTCTGTTCGTTAAGTTTCAAAAAAGGTCTTAAGATTAAATTAAATGTACGTAACAAAGACAAAAATTATGGTTACATACCAAATTGACAAGGTCAAATTTTTAGGGTTAAATATAAGCTTAATTAGTCTTCAGTAACAATTATGTTTTGATTAACAAATAATTAGCTTATTTTTGCAGAGCTGCATTGTTACAATGTGTTCAGTTTGAAACCATCACAATTGTTTGTATATTGTCGTAATAAATTATCATGAAAAACAGCTAGATCTGGAGGTTTGACGTGAAAAGAGATATAGTGGGTAGGTAGAACTCTAACAGATAGTGCTGAAACTAATTTGCAGACAACAAAAATGTTGGATACGGAAGTAAGAGTGGATTGGAGGTTTCTTCATAGAAATTTTGAGAGAAAAAAAATAAGCTGAAAAGTGAAATAATTTCAAAATGCTCTGTAAAAATTAATGAGAGTTTACGCTAAACTAATTTCATCCTAAATTCCGTTTTTTTTTGTTTAACAAAAACTTTGAATTAAAGCTTTAATTTCATATGTGCAAGAAAAGAAGTCTCACATCTTTGTTGCCATCTTTAACTTATTTCTCACAACTTTTGCCAGTTTTGGCAAGTTCGGTCAATTTGATAGAATAAGCAATTCATTCATCCCATCCTTCTTTAATTAAACGGCTATCACATCGCTAAATTAGTGGCAGGAAAATTGCATATAAGTTAGAATTTGTTACTTCGTCAAAGTCTCAAAAATGCTACAATCACACTTTTTAAGAAGAAATTCAAGGATCGATAAGTCTTTTTTATTACTTTACACTGTTCATTTTCGAGCTGCTCAGAACAAAAGCCCCCTCTTCTATCGATCTACTCAATTTAGTGAATTTTTATCAGTTTTTAACTTTAATACAGTAAACTTTCAGGTGAGAAAGATGTAAAGGCAAACAACTTCGGATGAAACAAAAAGTTTAAAGAGTTGTTAGCGGCATATCCTCTAATTTATATAAAAAGATTCACTTGAAGTTTACGATAAAATCATTTGTTAAAAGTTTCATTTCAATCGAGATCGTTCCATTCTCTCTCTCTCTCTCCACAATAGCCTCAGAGTGGCATTTCATACATCATCACACTCTCTTGCGTTCGGATGATTGCCATTAGCGTTTCCATCCCACGTCAACCAGCTCATTGAAATTTGAAAGAATGCATTTTTCAAAACTTGTTTATTTTTAGTTTCTTTCATCTATAACTGCAATAAAATTTACACCGACCATGATTTTTGACTGCTGGAATAATCATAAAGACATTTAGCACACTTATCTAATTTTTACTTAAAAACAAATATGTTTTAAATAGCAATCAGATGATCGGAGAGAGGTCAACAATTCAGTTTGATTAATTTGGACGAAGGTAAACATTATCTAAAGAACAATAATAAAATCCAAAATTTCAACAGCACTGGTAAAGACTTACTAATATAATTGATTATAATTAAAACATTTAAAAGATTTGTGATAAAGTAGACCATCAAAACTGATTAGAAGCTCGAAATAGGCCTTACTCTGTTATTCGGCGTTAATTTACAAGAATAATTTTCTTGCGAATCAATTTTAATCTCTGACAGAGGTTTCTTAAATCAACTAAAAGAGCTGTTGTATTTGTGTTCAGTCTTGAGTGAAGGAAAAAGTCTGACGAGGGTTCTGTTGTCATAAGCATTTATGTTAGTGAAGCACATTTGCTGACAAAAATTTACGAAACGTTCATCGACAACTTGCACATTAGAAACTAGCGAACTTACATTGAACTTTTTTCGGAAAACACAGCGATGCATTCGGTATCAAAATGTGAACGGAAAACGCTATCTGTGAAATTTTTTGTTGACGTATAAAATTTTACTCTCTCTCTCTCTCACCGTTACATTTTTCATTGTTTACTAGTTTTAGTAATAGAGAGCAGAAAGTACATAGAAGTAAAGGTCATTAAATGTTTAGCAGTTCAATTCCCTTGTCCCTCAATTTAACAATTCCCGTATGATATTCTGAAAACCGAAGCAGTAGATCTTTTCGATGGGAAAAAAATTATAATTGAGGGTGATATATACAGGTAATATCTCAGAATGGTAGAACTTAATGATGAAAGTGTTCCTGTTAATCTCATTTAGTGAATTCAGAAAGTCTTCTCTGTGTTCGCAGCAATAGATATTGAATTATACAACTGACTAAGAAGCTAAATTGTAGAAAATTAAATTATTAGTTCAGAGAACTATTTTCCTTCAAGTTTGTTAGTTACTGCTAAGAAATGCTTTACTTAAAATGGGCATAAAAGGCTTACTTAAAAATTATGTGAAAACATGTGCAGTTCAGATGTTTTCCTAAAATGTGAAGCGCTTTAGAAAAGTGGAGATAAGCTATTTTCATTTCCATTTCATTATTATTGGTGGGGCAGAAATTGAGTTGAATGATTCGTTTCAAAGCTTGTAAGTGTAAATTTTTCAGAAAACTTATTTCACAAATATTCAGTGTAAAATAATAGATGAAAAATTTTTTCCGCAGGTCACACTGCCTTTGATTCGCTTTTTAGAAAAGCATCGATGTAGATCACAAATTTTTGCTTGGAGACAAACTTATGTTAATATTTTGTGTCCTAAAAAATTTTATTTTTAAATAGATGGTATGATTAAATAAGTAGCTTTAAAAAAGCGTTACCATGTAACAGATTTTACGATTGTGGACGTTCTCGATAATTTAATTTTTGAAAAATTTTGTGTGAAAAAAAAGGAATGAAAAAAAAGTGAGGCGATTCGAACTGCCGTAAGCGTGACGATGATGGTCTCCTCTCTTACTTCTGTACTTGTAAAATGTACCTTCAAAAGACAAGAAATAACTCTCGGTTTATTTTGCGTGCGTGTGTATGTGCATGTGTGTGTGTATGTATGTGTGTGTGCGTGCATGCGTGCATGTGTGTGTGTGTGTGTGTGTGTGCATGTGTATGTATGTGCATGTGTATGTATGTGCATGTGTGTGGTGCGTATGCATGTGTGTGGGCATGTATGTGTATTGAACATTTTTTTTTTTACAAAATTCCTTTTATTGTTTCGCACACTTTGTTAAATTTTTAATAATTGAACACAGCACGTTGAAAAACTAGCAGTCGTGAAGGAAGCTTCATTTTGTATTTACGTTCACCTGGATAACTCGTAGATTTGACTTTTTATGTCAATTTATTCCATTTATTCCACGCTATCACTTTTCTTTAATAAACTAATGAGTGACATTTTTGTGGTAATTTTAATCATATGTTACTATAAAATTTAAAGAGTATCATCATAACCAAAATTTATTATTGCCAAAAATCGTTTGTCGATCCGATAGCTTGTGATATGAGGAATTAATAGAGTTAGATTTTTCTATTCCATAGTAGGCACTAGCAGTCTCATTGAAGATTTTTTTTCCAACACTTTGTTAGAATTGGAATTGAACAAAGATCTTTTTCTTCAACTAATAAATCAAAGAATGTTCATTCATCAAAGACTCTATTCCCTCATATTCGACATTTCACTCTTTCTCTAAAATCCGCTTTCTAAATACTTTCTGCCGAAGCTGGCCTTTCAAACGAACTTCGTGTTTAAATGCTTCAAATCACTAATTTGGATCAAAGCATCCTCCTTACTTGTATTTTATCTTTGAATTTATAATATGTCAAAATCATCACCACTTAAAAAATCGGGAAACAAAAAGTTGACTCCATCATACTTGCTTTTATTAACATTATCACCATCATCAAGTTGTCTTGTCTCTGTTAATGTAGCGAAAGCTTTACGTCAAACTTGACGTAGAAACTTCTCTACTCGAATATGATGCAAAACGGTTATATCAAAGTAGTTCTTAATAAAAAACAAAACTTTGTTGACGGAAACTTACGACAAATGATACACAAATATTTTGCATACTACGTAACACATTTCTATCTTCAATTTGCTGGTAAGCAACAAAGTGATCGCTTTCAAATAATAAATAAGGATAGTATTCATCCACTTAAATATAATGTATTTCATTCTAATAAATTTCAATATAATATCTGAGAAGTCATGATTCTTTAAGCTTATGATCTTGCACTCGTATATCTAGAATTTTTGTCCTGTGCTTACGACGTAAGTTCGAATTAATTTAGAAAAATAATCAACATGTTCTATATATCATAAATGGTGCTGCTTTCTTCAGCAAAACTTAATATTGCAAGGACTATTGCCATAGACTAGCCGTTCTACTAATTTGGAACGTCTATCCTCCAACCACATTCATTCCCATTGAGGATATTCAAAATCTAACGATTTCACATCGCTGACTCTTCTCGTTACAAACAATCTTTCCTTTTTCCCAACTTTCCTGTATTCCATTTGTCTTCTGCAAAGATAAAGCAATGATCATTATTTTCATAATACAAAGGAGTACCCCTATAGGTAACAAATTGCTCAGCAGACAGGTAAGGTAAAGGATTAGAAATATTTAATAAATAACTTTTAACATTCAAATTGACGAGATTTCACTGAAATAATGAGGATAAGATGAAGGCGAGGAGCAAACTTATGCTAAATTTTTAGGAACACGATTTTGATTTAGACTAAGATGATAGAGATAGTTGTTACAATATAGCTGCAATGATGAGACAGTTGAGATGTGGTGATGCTTGAAGTGACCGGAGTAGGATATGATTAAAAGTACTGATCAGTTTTTATTTTCCTTTTCCTTATCATAGATAATCATAGAGAAGGAAAGTGAATATACTTTTATGGTGTGAATTAATGAAACTATTAAAATCTTTGATGCATGTAATTTATGATAGAACCGAATTATTATCACCGATGACTGCTGTTGCACTTCACCAGTCAGTTAAAAAGGACCATTGTCCACTTTTCGATGTTGGAAAGAAATGCTGCTGTTTGGTTAATTCCGATGATTTCATTGCAGAGCGACCATCAAAAAATGTTCACTGAATACTTGCGCAATTTGACACTGTTGAAATGTCTCTCCGTTAGCGCCTTCATCACTACCGTATCACTTTTCTTCTGTGGGCTGTGAGTTTGTTTTTCAGCTTTATATCCCCAAAACATCCTCTTCAATGTCACACGATGGCTCATCACAATTTCTCCTTTTGTTCTCATAAAATTTTTTTATTGCTAGTTGAATTTCAGCCCAATTTGTGCAAATATTTGGAAAAGACGAAGTACAAAGGACATCAGTGCTGTACCATTCCTAATGGGTGTCCTCGGGCAAGTTGCTTCTCCCTTACTCCAAAGCGTATTTTTTTTTATTCCTTTTCAAAAATTTATTTTTTCATTTTCAACTCGTCGAAAATCAAATTAGCATTTCAGAGCGGCGTTTTGGCTGCGCTATGGTTTGATGAAAATGGATTATACAATGATCGCAGTTAATATCTTTGCCGCTGCACTTATGGGCTTATATCTTATATTTTACTATTTTATGACTAAGAAAAAGGTAATCGTTCCATGACATCAGTAGTTAAGAAAGCAATATACTGCTGATGCACTCTGCTTTGAATTCAGTCCATCTGAAGAATGAACCTGAACTAACTCGGACATTTATCACTCATCTTGTCGAGAAGTATTCACTTTTGTTGTTGTTTTACAAGGTACTTCTATTGTGCAGTTTTGGATCTCGATTGAACTTTGTGCCGTGATATTCCTCATATCACTGATGCTTCTTCTGGTCCAAATATTCGAGCATGATGTTTTTCATCCACTCGGCTTTATATGCATGACCTTTAACATTTTAAACTTTGGTGCACCGTTAGCTGGTCTTGTAAGTTTTTATATTCATTTTTGTTCATTTTTTTTCTTCTTCAAGATGCTAATATACCTGCCATTTTTAAAATCAAAATTCTAACGCTTAGAAAGTGGTATTACGGCAACGCAGTTGCGAGACGTTACCATTGCCAATGTGCATAGCTAATCTTCTTGTTTCAAGTCAGTGGGCTTTATATGGTGCATTGGTATCTGATGTTTACATTATTGTTAGTTTCTTCCATTATTTTACTGCTAAATAATGCCATAATATTAATATTATTCTAAAAAAATTTATTCAGTGAAATATGAAAGATTTTTCGGACAAATTTCTTTAATCGGTTAACTTTTCCTATGAATAATTTAACGAAATTATTATGCCTGATAAGTTTATTTGTTCCGAATTTCCTGATGAAGTAAAGTCGCGAAATCTCTTTCCCTGTAAATGGATACTTATTTTCGGTGTAGACACCGAATGCGATTGGGATGCTGTTAGCAATGATACAAGTGGCACTGTTCCTGATATTCCCGATGAAACAAGGACGTCTTTCACCAACTCAACAGTGTTTCAATCCTTCATGCTGCGTTACGGCAGCTTCCTCTTCTTCCTCTGATGAAAACGGTTGGCATTCAGAATCCAAATTATTACATTTAAATAATACATATACCACTGTAGATATTGAACAAGGAAAGTATGTTAGGAAGGTGTCCGCTACTCACACCAGTTGGTCACGATTTTTAAGGATATTTCATATTAAAATAATTGTTTTCGAACAAGGCGGTAAGCGGTTATTAGCTTTATACTACAGCTGTTCATATCTGACTCATTCTGTGACTGCTGCAACAAAAAAATTCGCAGTTAGTGATCCTTTCACATTATTTACAATTACTGTTTTATACATTGCAATTCATTTTTGCCTGGAACTGTTGGACGAGATCACATTTAACAAAATGAAACTGATTACTCGTCTATATATTTTATTAACAATCCAGTTTCCGAGATTACGAAACAAGAGGTCAAAATAAATTTTGCAAGTTCACCGTGAACTGTATGCCTGGAAAGTTCAGGAAAATAGATGAGAATGATTTTATGCTTTGTATCTTCCGTGAATAAACTAGAAAAATCAAACAATCACTGATTTATATATGCTGATATTGTGACGATGAAAACCTCTCTAATCATATGTCTTTGTTGCTTTTTTTCGCCAGCTATGTTTCATCTTCTAACTTATTTATTATTAAACATTGGTGCGACGATTTTACACAATTATGAACTTTTACTCCTCGACAGAAAATTATCTTGCTAATTTGTGGCTTGAATTCCGTAGCATTAGATTAAATGATGCAAAATTTCCCTTAATAATAGCAGCAAACAGCTTGAAGTTTTTTATTTTGTTGCCGCAAGTTTTGAATAAATCGAAAAGTTTATGAGGTATTGGCGAAATCTAAAATTTATGAAAGCGGCTTCTTTCCGTTGTTTTATGTGCACTTCTAAACGGTGTCTTAGCAAGCAAGTTTCTTTTGTTTTTAGAGAAATTGAAACCATATATACAAAAAAGAGCTCACTTCCAAGCAGTAACAGAGAATCTGTCCGCATCGCAGGTGATTTCTCACTAACATCTTTCTACCTTTATCACTGGCAAATAAAATGTATTTTCTTTTTCATTCTATTGTTACAAAGTATTATCTCATTTGTAGTTTAAATGGAATATTTTTATTGTTTACTTCCAAGTTCACTAATCTGAATAAAAAAAAATTTTTTTCCCTGATATATTTCTTGTTTATTTTAGGTTGCGAACAAAAATCCCTGAGTACGTCCTTAATATCTCTATCTGTTTGAATTTATCATACTTCCAACTCTGTGTGAAAAGCAAGGATAGAAGTTTTTATATGTAAAAAATTTTCCTATTTGCAAAGAGCTTCATTGTCTTTGTTTCATGTCTTGCTTTATTAAGCGGGAGGGAAGTTTGAAGGAAAATATTTTTTTCTTTCTTACTATCCTAACATTTAAACTACTTTGCTATGCGTAATTATCTTTTTCAAATCCGAAAAAACTGCATGGCTATCAATTTATTGTTTATTGGTTTGCCTATGCTTTTCCCAAAGTTTTTTTGTCCTTTATGCTAAAACACTTCTTAATTTATTTGCAATTGTCCAAAATGCATTTTCGCTCTTAATTCCGCTCTATTTTTTAGAGATGTAAAGCATGAGTGATGGATTAAAATTTATGCTTTAGAAAACTTTATTTGGTGCCTTTCCGCCAAGCAATTAAAATCGTAACCATCATAAAAGCTTGCATCCCAAATTTATTTGACTAAAATGAAACAAGGAAAAACTTGATTATGGATTATTAAGCATTTTTAACATGATTCATTTAAATATGAGAAGTTTCCGTTAACTTTTACAATAACTTTTATAATATCATACCTTCTTCTACTCGCTCAAATTGTTGTATAGCTTACATCACCGTTATTCTAAGGAACAGCTTTTAAATCTACTGTTGAATAGCTTCACTTTAAAAATGTCACAAAATTTCAGTTATTGGTGAAATGAAACCAAAAAAATCATGGATTAGTAACGCGACCAAAAAAAATAGATTGATGGTCTCCGAGTTAATCAAAAATGAAAGGTATTCTTTCGGTTGTTTTTAAAAAGTATTTTTGAGTTAAAAAAAAGCTCTTACAACCTCAGTACAAACTTTGCTTCCTCAACAAGATTAATTCAAACAGGTCCTACAATCAGATAGATCCATATAATGCTTTGAGCAAACCGCATTTACTCATCTTTTAAAATTCTATTGCTCCATTTTGCAGTAAGAAACAAGACATCGAAACAAATTAAAATGGATTGAGGTAATTATTTTATATTTTGTTAAGGCCGTAGAATTAGCGCTTAAAGTCACTGTTCCATCACTACATATCGAATGCAATTTTAAACCAAACCGTTTTAAGGATTCTAACTGTAGTCCTCCCGTTTGCTTTTTTCTTATCCGGTTCCGGAAATGCGCAAGTGCCAGAAATCGTTTCTTGTTTGACTATAGTGTTTTCTATTATCTTAACAAGTCTGAAACCGTACCAGTTGCACTACTCTTCTCTAGTTCTTTACGTCGAGACGCTTTAGTTGGATATTGCTGCAAGCTAAATGTTCGAACAAAGATTTGATACTATGTAAAGAAGTAAATAAGTTATCAAAGCGACTATGAAAATTAGTTTTAATGATAAGAAGTGATAGGTTGAATTAATGTTACAGAAATAAATGGATGGAAGAGTTGGCAAAGTGATAGTGTTGAAGCGATAGATATATGATTCGCCTAGTGATATTGCATTCAAATTATGCGATGAAAGATTTCGGTTCTGAATATGTACTTCATAAAAATGAAACAACAAGTTCCTCAAAAATGTCTGTATGATTTAAGATAGAAAAAATAGCAAAAATAATGAACAAGAGAAGTGGGTCTTTCAGCCAAATAATCTCAATATCACATGGCTTTATTTTGCTGCATTACTTTAATGTAACATAAAGCAATACGCCTCACTCTAAGATTAGGAGTATTAGCTTGTTTGAAGAAATTAGTGCGTATACGGTTTTATGCTTTTTCCTTTTAGTTTTTCTTCAAATGAGCTAATCACTATTTGTTGTTATTCATAGTTGTTCATATCAGCTATTTCCACAAATATCATTTTAATAATTTGTTATCAGTGCCAAGGTCTGATATTATTCCGCATATTGTGAAGATATCAGTTAAAATTACATATTAACTGCTAAATCGTTAAGAGCCACAAAGTTTAAGCAATTTCTGCCTTGTTTGTCGTTTGGCTGCTCAATGTACATATATTAGGATTGTTAGCAATCAGTGAGTTGCATTCTACACTATGCCATATTACATTATCTTTTTTTGCTTGTGGCATCATTTATCTTCGAAGGATAGGTCAATGAATTTGCAAACCATCACGTAATAAGTGGTTATATGTCTGGACTTCATTTACGTCGCACACGCTCAAAAGACTGTTTTCAAACATCATTTTTTGCCATCTTTTATAATTTAAGTACCGTATTGACCAGATAAAAAGTACAGTTACCTGTTCCGGTTTTTCAGTTACACAAAAGTCATACCTGCCCGTTATGCATTTGAAATATATTTCAATCGCTTTATTATGATCTGTACTTTCCTGTCAAGATGTGTCTTCCCTTTTTACTTTTACCTTTCTTCAAAACATCTTTTAAAGAAATCAAAAATTTTTGATAAAATTCTACATTTTTTTCTTAGCGATTTCTGTTGTTGTTCAACTTATTTACTTCCAGAGCACAATACGTTAATTTTTTTTTTCATCTTTTTGATAAAGTTGTTGTTTTGATTAAAAATTTTTTATATATTGTAATTGTTGGTAATTAATGAGTTGTATTTTGTTTTGTTGAAGTTCTGCATTGCAAGGCAATAAAAGATGTAATTCTTCCCCACTTTTCTCCATTTCAATGTTTTTCAAATATTTAGCGATTCTCTGGAAAATTGTTGTGGTTGGCGCCAAGAGACATTTGAATTTTTTCCACTAAGTTAATAGAGCACTTAACTTTTAAATTATAATTGGTGACGTTCTTCACTTTCAGGTTGCTTAACAAAAATTATTTAAGTTCTGCAATAGTTTTAGTACTATTTATACGTCACAATATAATATTCTATCTCAATCATTCTTTTCTAATCCTGATAATCTTCCCAATTTTAATCGTCATTTTGTTCACTAATGTCTTAATTCCATTTATTATATGCAGATGCTTTACCGAGAAATATTCAAACTTTTTTATTCATATGTTTTCAAACTGTTTGAATTTATCTTTTCCATCAATTGTTTTACACCTCAGAGGAAACCGAAGGGGACATTAATATATCGTCCTGTGCCTATTTGTTTAGATGCAATTTTCGCGAAATCATATAAGATAACAGTCTATAATTCATAAATTAGAATTACGGATCTACAAAAGTTTCAAGTTTTAATGTGTATTCTGTGTGTTGCAGCTGATATTTTCGTCATTAATTTAAAAGATTAATTTGTTTAATGTAAACATATCAGTGGTGTAATTGTTGATTTCTGCTTATTTTTTATCAATTTATTGAGTAAATATTGCATTTCTAATTTTTTCTATTGAAAATTCTACACATTCTTCTTGCATTCTTTTCGATATCTGCAACCTTAAATAGCTAAACAAACGATTGGCATTTTGACCTCACGAAAGCTAATGCTATCAGTCTGTGGTTACATTGTCATTAAAAACCACAAACTGTATTGTGCGCAAATAAAATCTGTAGTGATTAGTTCCTTAAACAAACTTAACAAAAGGTTTCCTGTTTTATCAAAAAAAAGAAATTTGCAATGCAATAGGTGTGATATTTTAGAAAAATGATAGCTTTCTCAACAAAAGATTTTCAATTTCACAGCTTCTGAAAGAAATTTTAAATAATTCGGAAACATTTAACGCTTTTAGTAATTTGCCTACTTTCATTTAAATTTGCTTACCAGTTATTAACACTAGAAAACATTGCCGTATTAAAAGATACCTTGGTCTACGAAACCACTCTTTAGCTTGAAGTGTTCCTTCCATCTTCTGGCAAATCATGCGGTCTTCTATCGAACGTAGCTAGCTTTCTATAAAGTTGTTTTCAGCTATTCTACATAAAACCCAATTCTTCTTTACAATATCTGATATTTCTGCGTAGATATTTTGCTTCTACTAATTTTAAGTGCTTGTGGTATTCCATTTCCAAAAAATTAGTGTATATTATTTTTTATACGACTCGATTAATTTGATGAATTTTAAAAGGATGAGTTGTTGTTGCTCAACCAGGATTATCTGGAATTGTCCAAATTTTAGTTTATAT
>JABVXW010000344.1:0-55643 GCA_013365375.1 Litomosoides brasiliensis
CCCCCCTATGCTGCCTGCTATTATTCGACTCGACCGACCGACCGACCCACAAGTTATACACTCACTCCCGGTGTCAAGCGGTCGTAGCAAACTCTCCTCTAAGATCGAGAAATAGACCTGCCTGATCGACTGGTGAGCACTCGTATCATTGCCATTATGCATGCTCTCTGCTCCGCCTTTTCCCTGTTTCATCAGTCCTTCCTCTCCCTTTCTCTCTCCTCCATTTCAAAAGAAATGATCGGTGAGTTAGCAGAAACTAAGAAAGAGGAAGACCAAATGTCAGCAGCATCACTACCACTGACTCCTCCTTCCATCATCCTATGATCAGTCACTGTCATCATCATCGTCACCATCACTATCACTATCACTATCGCTATCACTATCACCATCACCATCATTCGCCACCACTACCATCATCATCATCATCATCATCGTAGCAGCAGTAGCAGCAGCACGATCTATATCCAACCCGACCCAATCAGTCGCTCTATTCCTCCTTGAATTGAAGTAATCAGGAAAATACCCATCACCGCGCAACAATATGTCCGATGAATGCTTCCTTCCTCATCCTTGTTCGCAGTTACTTCAATTTCTTTGAAGTCAGGACGAAAAGAGTGGAAAGTTTAAAAAAAAAAACCGCCAAACCTACAGTATACTTCATCCGGTAGCTCACTCGATAATGCAATATGATATATTCTTCACTCTCCCGGTTTACTCTCCAATGACCATCAGAATACCTCAATTGTTACATGTTGTACACACACACACACAGATCTTTGACCCCAAGAACTCGAACTCGTGTAAGCAAGAAAAATAATCCTATGAATTACACTGAAGTTGATTCCTAAAGAATTTCATTCACATCAACACTGGTAAGGAAATGCGTTGTGAGCTGAACGAGTTAACAGTGATCTTAAGAAAACAGCTGATTTCCTGCAAGTGAGCTAGACGAAAGAAGAAGAATATAAGAGTAAGATGAAAGATATGGTGAGGAGGGGAGTAAAGCAATAGCAAAACATCGAACTTCGAATGACGGAAGATCCAGGAAGCGAAAAAAGGAAAAGGATATGTGTCAGACAGTTTAATTTCATTTCTAGCACACCTGATGCAAAAATCTCGCCAATAACTACCTACAACACCTATCACAAAGTATTGAAGGCAAGATAAACAGATGAGAATTAAACTCTAATTGCAACACACCAATCATATGTCGGATAAAGTCAGAGAAAAAAACTCTAATACTGCAAGCAACTCAGAAATACTTACTTACTTGGATGCAATTTCATCACACTAACTGAAATTGAGAGTAATGATGGTGAAAATAAACTCAAAGTATGTCAAAGCAAAATTTTAAAATTTTACGACGATAAAAAAAACATTTCTATTTGCTAACTGACCACTAGAAATGAAGAGCTATGCATCGGAACGGTTAAAAGGATTAACAATAAAGGTGGAGGAAATTTTAATAAATCATTTTCTTCAAACATTGGTAAGGAATATTATAAAAAAAACATTAAAAGAAACTCAATGACACTCTTAGCATGCTTGATGGAAATGATCAAAGCCGATAGCGTGTGCATTCATTAACAGGTGCAATGGACTAATATGAAATGAAACAACTGCGCTCGCATGATGTCTCATCCTGACTCGTGGCGTTTCACATTTTACTCGTAGCAATCTCACATTTTATTAAATGGGTTTAACCTGATCCTATAGTCTATTACTCATATAATTGCAATGATCATAGACGAGTACCGCTGGTAAGGAATGCTATAACATCCATCGAAAAAAAAAACCGCCATACACGACTCATTTAAAGCGCCACACCTGTCTGTTTACATTCCTGATGAAAACATAAACTTAAAATGTGACAGATGAATGACAAGAGGAGAAAAATTTTCAAAATAATGATTCTATAAATTAACAATAGAAGTTGAAATAGAAACATCAAATGCGACGAATATGTTGAAACTATATGGGAACACTTCGTCACGTAATCCACGCAATATGCTTCAGCAAATTGGTCCGTACACATGTTAAACTTCTGAGCGCGAAGTGAAAAAGTGGGAAATCTGGCCGACATCCAAACAAAACACAGCCCAAGACAGTCGATAACTCTTCTCAGTATAAGTGAAATGGAATGAAAGAGAGAAAGGCGAGCGTCTCGGCGAGCGGTTCGTTGCACAAAGAGACGAGGTGAGTGATTAGTGGGATGGAACTGGGTGGAGTAGAGCGCTACCGCGTCAATATTCCACAGCAGTAAGAGACGCTACCGTGACATTCCGGGATGTGACACGCCGTATATAATACTGAATAAGATAGCAGAGAGTCAGATAAAACTGACACACATACGCACACGCACGGATGCAAACACACATGCACGCACGCAACACGCTCGTACACACAAATGTATGCTTCCATGTCTTCACAACACACAGAACACAAGCATTTCTGTGCACTTTCTATATAAGGAATGCGAGCGCACCATGCGTTGGAACTCGTAATGAAAAAGGTATAGCTATGGGGTACAGGGGGGAAAAGCAATGATCACCGCCGCACAACAACGGACCAGGCAACTCGTCGGATTGCAGCTGATAGATCCAACCAACAACCAAGTGGCAAACAGCCTTCGGGGGGTGGAGCGCTGCGCGCGGGGCGGGGTATGCAAGTTACGAAAGCTTGCAGTTATACGAGCGAGTGTTGGAAACCCCTCCCCTCCCCCATTTATAGTTGATTGGCTGCAGTGCAAACGACATACACACTGCATGCAGCTGTAGGTTTAAAATGCACTACCAAAAAGATTACCCGTGAGAGAGACGATACACAGTAATGCAACTAACGGTTGCCAGGCCAGCTATTTACATGCACACATTACGCTGAAATATCCGGGATTCCTTGACAACTATCATAATTTGATCCTCTTCTAACGTTTTCCATTATACCTGCAACAGTTTCCTCCTTCCCCAAAATATGGCGTGGTTGAGAAATGAAAGCTGTGTAGGATTTTATTAACAATTAATTGTACTAAAACAATGAATTCACATGTGAGCACAAGCATATTCTAGCAGCGGTATCATATAAAATGGATAAAATACATTCCATCTAATGCATAAATTACAGAATGACATTCAAAGTTTCAGGAAAATATAAAATTCTAGGATAGCGGCAATAAATGGTAGTAACGATACACGCAAAAGACAACATTTATTTATTTGTGGATACGATGTTATGATAACAATTTAGCGTTATTATCCTCTATTTGTATACTGTTAGTATATCATAGGAAGTTAGAAGAGCAAGAATTCCTTCATTACTTCTTGTCAGATAACCAATACAGTTCGAACTAAGTAAATCAATCAATATGTTCGAAATATTTGATCCCTTAAGCAGTCAATAAAACACGCGTTTTTCTAATTGGGAAATTGAGGAGAAGGGGAGACGGAGGAGTACATGAATATTCACGACTAAATGGAATTAATGCTAGGAGCTGCTATGAATATTCTAAGCATAAATAGAAATATTAAACTGTATTCTCATATCACCAGCGTCATTACTGTCTCTCCATATTGAACAGATCCAGATTTCACTTTTCTACTTGCACGACCGGGGAACTCAGATTTAGCAAAGTTAAAAAACACGAACATTAAGCTGAACTCTCGAATATTCATTACTAAACATCTAAGAGGAATAGCACATAAATAACCGTAATATCACAATGAAACACAGTCAATGCTACGTGAGACAGAAAGATTTTCATCAATCGATGATCAAAAATTGTGATAAACTACCTAGAGAAAATGAAAGAACGGAGGGCAAAATACTCTACAACATAAATATTTTAATTACAGTGTTAAGAAGCGAAGGTCACCTTGCTTGTTTAAATGCTCCTGCGACATGTTACCGTCACCTTGTTTCCGCTCCCATTTCTCCTCTTGCTCAGAAGCTAGCAGCTAAAACATTTTTGATTAGGAAATAGCTTTCTATTTGGTACGCTAGAAGCGTCAAGTTTCAGCACCTCCAACCAAAATAAGACTAGAAAAATAAAGAGGTATGATTCAATCTGCAAGCTCGTTTTTGGTAAAAGTACGGTACTGTTTTCCGCATCCTCTTCCCAATCTCTTTCACAAGCAATTGAAACAAAAGTTGAATACTCAAATCACCGACATGTTAAATACGCCAAATCTGGCTGGGTATATAAACTTTGTTTAATTTATCCGAAAGAGTCCATATCAAATAAGGAGCACGAATTCACGTTCTGTAAATTAAAATGCTCCTTTCTACAAATAGAAATAATCCACAGATCCCCATAGAACAATAACGAAAAATACCTCAATACCACGGTTCGGACAAGCTGGTAGAGTACGATGCCTTTCAGCATCATTAGCATTTCGGCCTTTCAATATTCTACGTCCTCAAATGAAAAAAGAATTATTTTTTAAAGCAGAAAAAAAACAGTAGTAGTAACATATTAAATCCTTAGATTTCATATAGAGAAAAAATTCATACAATTAAGAGTATTTCCATTAAAAGAGCGTTCAGGAATGTTTCGTAAGCTAATTTGGTAGATTTTAAATAAGAACAATTCCGTGCGCATATCTTGCAAATCAAAACATCGCGTTAATCTTACTTTAACTTCATCAGTAACTTCTGCTTGATTATAATTTAACTTGACAGTCAGAACAGAACATAAAAAGTAATGCAATTTACCCATCATTTCCATATCTCTTCCATTTATAGCTCTAGAAAGATTTCCGTCATCGCCAGGGGCAACAAATAATGCAACTGACAGTAGGTAATCAACGGCTTGATTCAAATTTCCCGAATTTTCTATCAAAGCCTCAGTGGCCAAGCTAGCATCTCGACACCCAGTACGGTTCATCACCTAATTAATGATACGAAATATATGAAGCAAAAACTGAACAGAATTTTGGGAATACACACAGTGTAAAAACTACAATGTTTAGATCTAAACAAAACAGGAAATTAAGCAATCAATTTTTGTTCTTTCTTAGATTGCACTAACAATCTTGCTTGAAACGCAGAGAATTTGTGATAATAAAATTAATTAAAAAAGGCTCCATCTAAAAGAAATGAAATATACTTCATGAATCAAAGCAGTGAATTCGTCTTCCCCATATAAATACGTATGAATAGCTCCGTCATTTGAAACATTTACATTGTGTTTATGTAAATTTGCCGCAGATTGCTGCAAATTACCAGAATTCGCATGTGAAGTGATAGGTTTCGTGGATGTGTACATACTATGTGATGCACAACACGGAACAGTAGTTGGAGCCTGCAAAAGCAGGTCTTTAGCATGATAAAAAATACCACCCTAATGTTATAGGTCAGAAATTGAATCACTCGTTTTCCTTTTCTTAGCTTAGTTTATAAACAAAATTGGCATGAACACCACTTTATGGATAACTGTACATGTTTTCACATTAACCAAGTCTATTGTTGCACGACCAAACACTTCTCTGTTACGTGAAGCAACTATGTATTCGTATTTTTGAACAGTGATACTTGAGTCTGTGTACAAAGAGCTTATTGAGCATGTAGCACATACTGCTGTGTTGCAGTGTGGGGAAAAAAATGAAGGCCAAATCTCAATCAAATAAAGCAAATTTTACATATTAGGAGTTTAATTCCCAAAATAGAAGCCTTAATTCCTAAAATTACTGATTTTTATTTATACAGCTATATGTTATGTTATGAGTAATAACATAACATAGCTATATGTTATGAGTAATGAAGGTCACTGTGTAATGTGATTTATTTCTTTTCAATTAGAATTTTTTCTTTACACTTATTATAATACGTTCTCAACATGATACTCATGACTAACGAAAGACAGAATCGGTATAAGTGAATTTTGTTTTAGAAATAACTTTAATACCATAATGCGTATCCCGGCAGGAGTATTGGCGATATCACCGAAACGACGAACGCTCGAATAATGCTCACCATTGTGGTACGAAAGATGAAGTTCAGGAGCACCATCATCTTCAGAACCTTGAATCTTCCACAGTGGCCTATTCAGCTGGTGAATAATGATGTTTACTTCATGCAAACGTGCAAACGCCACAAGCGCATCTTGGCCGGCATAAGTACCCGGATTGCTCAAATCATTTACTGTAAACAACAATGCGTGTAATGATCAATACAGGAAAAATTAAATTCTTGACATTAATTCCAGGTTTTAGCAGATTTTCTGGAATATGAAAATACACCATTACATTCGTTTTACACTCCATACCTAAAACTATCCCATTAAGGATCTGTAAGGAATAAGGATCTGTCACAGCAGGATCTCCTGCACAAATTGATGTAGAACGTCCGAAAATCTATCATTCCACATACTACGAAATTCAAAACTTCATTTTTAGCTAGAACATTCAAAGAATTTAAATAAGAAATAAATTTAAGTTAAATCTCAGTATCATCATATGAGGTCATTACCACTTGTTTCGTATGTCATTGCATTCCTGAAAATTTGAAGATATGGATGCCAAAAAAGTTGTAGTAAATTCATAGATGCAAAACCAATAAAGTCAACATTCGGGAGAAAAATACTTTAAAAAAAGAAATTCATCCAAAAAACACTTTTAAACACCAACTATAGCGATCAAAAGGGACATCGATGAACGGTTCAAAGTGACCGCGATGGTTTACCATATACCGAACTGTATCAAGACGATGCTTTAGATGATTTCCCGTATGCCCATCTAATTGATCACCCAAAGCCCTAAAAACAAACTTTGGTCTGTGCAGCCAAGAAGTAAACGTTTTCTAAACAATAAGACTAAAGTCGAGGATGCTCAAGCTAATCGTTCCCTAAATATTAGCAAAATCTTAAGCATATAAAACAAAAATAACTAAAAAGTTACCTAAAAAGACAGTTTCCATCTCCTGGAATATCTCGGACAGTTAGACCAAAAGATCCGAGCTGTGCGCGCAAATCAGCAACATCGTATACATTTCTCACACTTGTTTCTGGATATGCAGCCTGCAGCAGTACGTAACATTTCTAATATCGATTGAAAGGTCAAAAAAAATTTCCACTTCTTTTCTACTTCCGTTAACAATTGAAATTTCAATTTGCGTTAAAGTAGTCAACAAAAAGATGAAATAGGGATTAAATTACAACCATTCTGGAAGTCAAGTGTCACAACACCTATAAGGTTTACTTCATGCAAAGACATACCTCTTTCCGTTTCGAAGTTGGATTCAATCGATTTAAGTCCATTTTACACTGTGTATCATTCGGTATATTATTTTTTGAGATACGTTTCCCACCAGCACTAGTTGTACTGTTTGGATCAGCAGTAATTCCGCCATATTCCTTTTTTCGCGCCATAAAGTTCACGCAACACAAGTAGTTTCTTTGATTGGACAAATAGCAAGTAATAAAAAAGTTGCTACTATTACAGTTAGCTGCAATGTTCGGATACAATATTTCGGAAATATTTTAATAATATAAAAAACGATGTCCCGAAAACGCACATATGGTTTCCGAAAATCAAATGAAACTAAAGCATAATAAACGTCATCTTTAAGATCTAAGATGAATCACTCATTTTGCACGTGTTCTATTGTAATTTATGAATTAATACCAACAACAATACTGCAATCTTAGCAGTGATATATCACCAACAAACATGAAAAAGAATCGTCCGCAGTTTCTTAGACTACCATTATGAACAGTTTTTCACTCACGTCACCTTTCAATGTTAAAACAATCATTTATTTGTAAAATTTAACTCTGGTTGATTATGGGAATAGCAAAAATATGTTAGTAGCAAGCAAGAAGGATGTAAACAACAGTAGAAAGTGAAGAGATACTGCAGAAAAAATCAAAGAAGAACAAATATAACTTTTCTAAATTTCAGGATAATCGTAAGTAAAGTTAGGAAACAATGTTCAGCGGATAAAGTGCAGCTGCAACACCCGCTCCAATGCAGTACTACGTCAAAAAAATTTTATGTTAGAACTATTAATAGTGGTGATGAGAAGACACAACCAATCATGTTCGATTCCCATTCTTTTCAATCACTAAACTGTGTTTAGCGTACGTTAGAACTCAATTGTTTTTGTTCAATTCCTCCTTCTCCATGAGCTATATCTATTCCCTTGAGATTTTTTCAAAAATATATTGAATGAAATACACTTACAAGTTGGCATGCACAGAGAATGGAAACACAAATATTAAATGTTAAACACATATTTATGCATGCAACACACTCATATATAATATATTATATATATATGACTAAATAATCTCTAACATTTAAGCTTTTATGAGAATTAATGGTGGTAAATTACGGATTTGTCAATCCTCTGAGGGATTCAGTTCTAACTAATTTAGTTCTAACTAACTAAACAATACAAAATTCCCTTCCGGAAGGATGAGAATTTTGTACCGTTCAGTATTTCATTGTACAAGCAGCAATCGACAGATCAGATATGTGAGAATAATACAAGTGGAATTGTTCTAGAAATGCTTACATCCCACAAACTCCTCCAACACCAAACACCTCATCAGTTACCAAGCACCTTCTACACTCCTTCCTGGTGAACTTATCATCCACCCACTCATTAATCACAGCTTTTCTGGAGGAATGATATGCAACAAGCTCGTCCCATTGTGTAACATCGCATTATTACTAACTGATGTCTTCACTATAAGTTTATCATTTCCTTTCGGAATAGCACACAGACGTGTTTTTAACTTTAATTTCGTTAAAACTTAATATAATGTACTTTTGAAATTTAAATAAATAGAAAAAATAAATAACTAATTAAAATGTGGTAGCTAATTTATATAAGAAAGTGTTCGATATAATTTCAATTTCAACGATTTTCGAGATAAATTTGTTTTTTTTTAGCATTTATTACAAAATTTTCCTTTTTTTTGCTTTTTCTTAACTTTTTTGTATAACTTTTATTTTCCATTTTTTTTTTCACTGACAAATTCTTAACGCCAAATGTATTTTTATGTTTGTTTATCTTTCATTCAACAGATGGGAAATTAAATTCAACATCTTTCATTTTTATGTATTTAGTTTTTTTTTTCAATTTCAAATCGAGCAGGCATGCAATGCTTTGATAAATTTACATATTCAAAAGATTGTTGTAATTGCATGTTTAGATTTATCAATGATCCAATGAATTTCAATTATTCTAAAAATATTTCGAAAAATTGAAATTTTGTGTTAAATATCCTGAAGAAGAAAAGAGATGAAATCAGTGTCCAAGGTCAAAATGATTTCATGAGTGGTATCATTTCCCGAAGCATTCATTTCATATTTTACAGAATGAAAAAAAAAAGTGGATAAGCAAACAAAGTTGGTACTGCAAAGGTAACCTAAATTTTGCTAAAATTTTTAAATAAATATTTTTCAACCAATCAAAAATATTATATTAAAAATTTCGATAATTTTAATATTTGTGCAAACAATTTTCATAATTGTAATTTATGGCTAAACAAGTACGCCGTGTTAACCTATAAAATTTTCTATACATTACCTGTAATTACTGTCTACCGTTGGAGAAGATTTATTGTTTGTTGACATTTAACGATTAGCAATACATTCCTGGTTAGCAACACTTTGTTTTTTTCAGCGTCCTAAAAAATTAAGGCATTTAAAATGAGCTAAGTTAGCTAAGTTATAGGAATGACTAGTGGCCAAGTTATAGGAATGACTAGTGGCCAAGTTATAGGAATGACTAGTGGCCAAGTTATAAGAATGAATAGAAGAAATAAGAGAGCATTTCTGCTAGTTTTAAAACATTGTTTACTTTTTACATCTCTTTGATTGGTGTTGTTTGTGCTATTTACGCTGAAAATAATCAACTGATTTATTTTTCTTTAATAAAATTACGTGAATGCGCTGTTAGCATTTCACGTAAAATTCACGTAAAATTTGAAAATTGGGAAGTTCATGTAAAATTCACGTAAAATTTGTTCACGTAAAATTTGAATTCTGGGAAGCAACATTTCAGAAAACACGCAATGCTTAGTAGTATCTGATATTTTATCAAATTTAGTTAAATTACTAATTAAATAGGAGGAAATATTCAAAAATAATTAATTTGAAAGAAGGGGAAAGAGAAAGGGAAAGTGAGGGAGAGAGAGAGAGAGAGAGAGAGAGAGAGGAGAAAAGGAAGAAGGAAAAGAGGTGAACGAAAGATTATTTATTTAAATATAAAAGCATACAAAAACTCACTATTTATCATTAAAACGCGTAAAAATCATTTCTCATTGCGCTTATTCATATTTTCTTATTTCAATTTTTTTTTTGCGGCCACAATTCAATGAAATTTAAAAACTTAATTCATTCAATTTAATTCATTTCACAGCAAAAACAAAACAAATAAATAATCGAGATAAATCAGGAGCTTTAGCCATCTAATACAATGTATTTTCACTAACAATACGTGAAATAAGGTCACGCAATGATCTCTTCACAGTGACCTTTGTGTTTGCAATGTTCTAATAGCTTTGTAATTTAAATGTTATTTCAAACACTAATTAGTAATGTTAGCATCTTTTCATATATCATTTGCAATCAGAGAAAATGACCGATCAATGATAGTTGCAGATCTAACTGATAAAAATAGAGTGAGGAGAATCGTTGAGAATTATAGATTTAATTGAAAAAAAAATTTAATTGAAATTATAGATTAGAATTATAGATTTAATAAAAAAAAATTTAATTGAAAAAATTGTTAATAAATTTGTTAATTTTACGAAAATGTTTTTTTCTTTTCTTACTTTTTATTTTACCATTTTTGTTTAATATTTTCCATTGGAATAAATTGGATAATTGTAATTGTTGAATAACACAATTGAAATAAATAAACTTTTTTTTTCCTCAAATAAACTGTACAATATATAATATAATTTAAATGAGAAAATTCAAATTTCACATTAAGTAATTATGAATAAACGAAATAAATGAAATGATTTCATTTGAATTGAATTTCGTTGAAGAGGTGTTGTTTTTTTTTTAACTTCAAAAATTTTCAAGGACTTTTTGACAATCAAAAAGAAAGTAATTGGAGAGAGCCATCGCATCGAAGTAGGGCAATTATTACGAAAAATTAATTTTAAAACAATTCATTTGTTAATTATACAGAAATGGAAAAATAATGAGGTATGATGTGAAACAAAGATGAAAGCTATAACGTTTTTAAATTTTCAAATTTCATATATGAATATGCAAATTTCTCTCGCTTTCTTAACCATCTCATTTAGCACGTAAATTTTAATTTCAAAAATTTAATTAATTTCTAGCAAGTGCTATTAAACAGATGGATTAGGAAAATACTAAAAAGCTGGCAATTATTGATTAAATAATTTTAACAATTAACATAGAAATATTCAAAAAAATTTCCTAAAATATATTTATTTTACTGCTAATTCATGGAGGAAATAAATTTGATTATTTCAAAATTTTAACTCTTTCCACTTTCTCGTCTTTTTCACGCATTTGCGTTCAGTTGTTAATTTGCAAATTTAAGTAAAATTGGTAAAAATTGTTAAATCTTATGACTGAAAGAGAAATGCATGCAATGATAATTTCCATTTGAATGAAATTTCTTCAAATATTCACAAAAGAAAAAATTTCTTTGATAATTTTTAATTACATTTTTGCTTTTAAATTTTTGAAATATTCCCATATATGTTGGTGGAAGAAAAGTGTGTGTGTCATTGAAAGATAGAATAAACAATTATTATTACTACGAAAAGGATTTTCATACTTTAAGCAGCAAACTGGTAGTTCATCGTAGGAAGTGAAAATTTCAACTATTTGTAATTGCCGCAAAAAAAACTGACGCGTTTGAATTTTATTAAATATAAATTAAGCATAATTAAACTGACAAAAATTAATATAATTCAAATGAAAATGAAACAACAATTCTTGTAGTGAAATTAACCAAAAATATATTGTTGAAGTTTTTTTCAAAAAAAAAAACGAGAAACGTAGGTAAAAGTATAAAATTACAGGAAAAAAACAAATTGGAATTTTTCTTTTCAATTTTTTTAATCGTTTAAAGTATTGCTGTATGTTTTAGATAAAATTTATTACTTTTCAAAAATTTCCATTTGAATTTTAATGTGTTTTTATAAAGAATGTTTTAAAAAAAAAAGAAAAAGAAGAGAATGTTTTAAAAAAAATTGCAATCTTTCCAGTCATCGATTCTTTCAAATTTTTTTTTTTTGCTTAAATTTCAACTTTCAATTTACTGTTTGATAGTGTTAAAACGGAAATGATATATTTTTTTTGTGAAATTTAACACCAATAATTCAATTAATTTCATTCATCTCTTTATGCTTTTAGAAATTAGTACATACACTTTTACAATTCTCAAATACCAATTCATTTAGCGTTTAATTTCAGTTAACCTAAAGTACTTCTTTATTAAATTTATAAACTTCTTTACTAAAGTACTTCTTTATTTCAATCGTTTTTTTTCTTGCAATAATTTGACTGTCTTATTTTTTTGATAAATATAAATTTAATGATATCAATTTAGTTTAAAAATTTTCAATATAAAAAATAAAACTTAGTTTTTTTTTCTTTTTTTCTTTGCATGACAAATGTAATGTTTAAAAAAGGTATGATTAATTGGCGTAAAAGAAAATAACATGAAAACCATGAGAGAACGATATTTCGCATAATAATAATTAGATGAAGAATCTATTGAAATTTTCAAGACTATCATTTTCCTCCTTCCATTCCTTTTCCTTCTCCTTCCTCAACCGCAAGAAATACTACGCCTTCTTTCATTGTGAACCCTCCTCTCCCCTTCCTTACTATTTCATCTCGATCGGAACAATCCCGATCATGGTCATTATTGATATTGGTTTGTTTGCTAGTGTTACTTTTCGTCCCTTTCTTTAACCCTAATCTTTAATATTTTCAATTTTACAAATCATTTAATTTATTCAAAATGATTAAAATTAAAACTAACATATTGAAAATCCATATTGTCATATTCCCACTTCACCTCACCCTGTTATTATTACTTTCAATTTTATCTTTTCAAAAATTTTAAATTTCTCACTTATTTTTCTTTATTAAAATTTTCAACTGATTTTATAACTAGTTCAATTGGAAAAGTGTGTGTTTCTTATTTTCGAAATATTAAATACCTCAAATAACCTCAACTTTTCATTTTACATATTCTTGACCTTAAATTTATATTATGAATGAGTGATGATGATTTTCATATTTGTCTTTTATTTCTAACATTTATAACTCTTTATTCCTTCTTTTCCTCTCCCTCTCTCTCTCTCTCTCTCTCTCTCTCTCTCTAAGTAAAGCATTTTGTGTACAATTTAGCTGCTAATCTTATTATTATCTTTTTTGAAAAATTTAATTTATTTCAGTTATTCTTTTCAGAGGAATTATTTCTCATCTTACCTTATCAAATGTACGTGAAAATTTTTACATCAAAAAAAACAGATATATCATTTTTGATTTGAAATTTACAACTGCTAGACTGATAGATGGAAAATGTTAGTAATGAGATGTTGAACAGGAAGAAGCGAGAAAGGAAGTTCTTTTTAATATTTTCCTCAACAAACTGCTGCGCAATTCACTTCCCAATGCTCATTTGCGCATCAGTGATTTTTAAAGGAACTTTCATTTCCACCTTCTGGTACCATTTGAATTTCAAATAAAAAGAGTTAATGTTTTTGAATTTCAAAAAGGAAGGAATTTTTTTTTGTAGCATTCGGCAAATATCAAAAATGCTTTATCAAAAATTCTCGTTTTTTTTGAAAATTTAACATTTCACATCTTTTAGATAGAAATTATCAAAAGAAAAAAAAACGCGATTGTCAATTTCTTCATTAATCCTTCTCATTTATCATTTATTATTATTATTACTACTATTATTATTATTTATTATTTATTATTTATTATTATTATTACTACTATTATTATTATTTATTATTTATTATTTATTATTATTATTATTATTATTATTTATTATTATTATTATTATTATTATTATTATTATTAATTTTTTTTATAGCATCAAGTAATTAGCACTCAGTGAGTTTCTCTTTCCACTAATTATTTCAAATCTAATTATTGAAACATGAAGTTAAGAATTTGACATTTTAAAATTTCAAAAACTGCTTATATAAATGCTTATAGTAAGTAATGGTAAACAGAAAGTTGAATTCAGGAAAAAAAATAGAGTGAGGAAATAAAATAATACTAGTAATTTCAATCCAAATTTATCAGTTTACCTCTAAGCAATTAGTTATGTCACAATACACTGTGTGCTGCTAATTAGCTGTTTAAATTAAGACCTAAAAATTATTATTAAAATTTCAAAAAAATAATATTTGGATGATTAATTTAACCAATTCCATAATAACTTTATCACAACAACTATTTCAAAATTTCATGTTGCAATGAGAAGATAAACTAAAATGAAATGATAATATTTAAATCGATCAAATTTTAACTTGAAATGATAATAAAAAAATTGAAATGATTGAAATGATAATATTCAAATTAATCAAAAAATTAATTAAATTTCAAATTGATCAATTAAAAAAAAATGTGTAACTGTAACTAATAACTCATTCGTTTGAGAATGATAATTTATTAGTGTTATTTTAGGCTAACATTTACTTACTTTGCTATTTGGTGGTTTGTTGAATGTCAAACTCTTTGTTGTAAGGTATATATTGATGTTTTATTGTTGCTCATTAAGGACCCATTTATTTGAAGGTTAATTGTTCAGGCCTTTCTTTAGAAGCATTCTTAACATTGAACTTGTCGAAAAGGAAATTATCGCTCAGTCATTTCCATTTCACTCCTCCGCTCCTCCGCTTCCTCTCATTTATTCAATCCTCCCTCTCTCTCCCTCCCTCTCTCTCTCTCTTTCTCTCTGCGTAAAACTTCATCATTTTTCCTTTCAGCAAAATGTTTAGACTTATGTCTATAAAACTAAAAGGTCAAATATAAAATTAGAAGGTCAAATATTCTATCTACAATGTTGCACATATTAGAGAATAAAGTAAGCATTAAATTAATCATTGTTGATTTAGAAATAACTGAAAAATAGTTCAATCATTACCATTTAAATTAAAATGTTCACCATTAATGGAAAACAATGAAAAGTACTCATAAAAATTTTTCACAATCAACCAAACCATTATTTACCACTCCTCGACCTTCAACCTTTTATGGCTATTGTCCAAATTGTTGAATATTTTGGCCACACATCTCTCCTTCACCTTCCATCACTAAGATTGCTAATTTTTGTAAATGCAAAGAAAAAAAATGAAAAAGAAAAAGAAAATGATTTATATGAAAATTTACAAATTTCACCTTAGCATTCACCTGATAGTTTGAAATGATAATTTAAGACCTTTTCCGACATTTCCGTACAAATATTTTTTGAATGAATTTTTCAAATATTCAAATTAAAATCATTATTCACCTTTTCCTCTTTTTTTCTTCTTATTCTTAAACTTTTTAATTCTTCCGCGTAAATGAACACATACAAATCTAAAATAAACATTTGAATTAGAGGATTGAAAGAGAGAGAGAGAGAGAGAGGAAGAAAGTTTTCTGACTTTTTGAGATAAAAGAAGGAGGAAGAAGCAGAGAAACGGTTTGAGAACAAGGAAAAGAATAATATCGCCTCCGGAAATGAATATTCATAATTAATGATTTTTATGAATGGAAACAGAAAAGGACAAATTTTGACATTAACTTTTTTTTCTTCCTTTTCCTCCTCCTTCTCCTCCTCCTCTCCGATTTCATCACTCTCTTCTCACATTCTTTATCAAATTAATCCAAATGACACAACAACACATTTCAATTTAATAATTGTCGAATTTACTTCAATACACAATTTATCTCCTTAAGTACTTTCTTCGTTTCATTTTCTTTCAAAAAATTTGAACACAAATTGTTGAAATTTAATTTTTGAATATTAATAATTACCTAACATTTCCCTCCTCCTCCTTTTCCTTCTTCCTAATTAATTAATTACTAATTTATTGTGATAATTTAATGAAGCGCTCTGTAATAATTGGAAAATCCTTTTTTCCTTTTAAAATTTGTAATTAAAGTTTTAATTTCGATTATAAGATTTAAAATTTTTTTTAGATCTTACAATAATTGAGTATTATAATTTAAGATTCAAACTATTGATCGTCGCCTACAGTATGCAAACATCAGGGGTTGGTATTTTTCTAATATGAATTTTAATTTCCAAAAAGAAAACGAATTACTAATTTAAGAGAAAAAGTAAAACGCAAAAAAAAAATAAAATTTTCCGCTAACTTAATTTAATTACCAATTTATTGTGCTTATTTGATGAAGTATTTGATTTTAATTGATTGAATTTTAATAAGTTTGTTTAAAATTCCATTAGTGTGAATACTTTTAAAAAAATTTGATACAATTCTTGCACAAGTCATCGAATATTTTCCAGTTTTTTTAATTTTCATAAATTAGCATATTTAAATTTTCACCGACTGTTTTTTCAATCTTTCATCTCACTTTTTCGTTCCTTTTTACTAACAGCAATTTCTCTCTTTCATTCATACAATACAATAGAAAGTTAGAGTTAAAGTAGTACAAGGTTGCAAATCTCTTTCGAATTTTCGAGCAAGAGAGAGAAAGGCAGAGAGAAAGAAAGAGAGAGAGAGAGACAGATAAAAAACGATGAGATAGCTAACCTTGTAAGAAACAAATTGTGACTAATATTCATTTAAAAATTTTTTTTTAAATTTTTATACCATTACCATCCATAGCTGCTAATTTGTTTTTTTTTCGACTTACTGATAGTATGTAAGTTAATAAAATTTCCTCCTTCTCACTTATCACCAATTTTAACTTTAATTACTTTTTATTTTTAACTTTTTATTTTACTTTACTAACGTATTCATCTCAATCATTTTACATTTAACCGATAACAAAAGATTAATTCTGATATTTAAAACCAATTAAATTTCAATTTAATTATGTTATTTATGAAGGATTTTTTTTAAATAATTGATTGAAATTTTGTACCGTTTTTTATTCCTATTTATTTTACTTTTTTTCTTTACACCCAATATTTCCACTTCATAAGTGATAGATAATCTTTTTGATGTTAAATAAATTTAACTATCGGAATGAACTCCAGCAAATGAGGTAGGAAATTATCAACCTAAGTGATAAGTGTTATCACTTTATGTTGTATTAAATATAGATATAGATATCTTGTCAAAATAAAATTAACAAATAATTTGATAGCTGCAATAAAACAACTATCAAATCACTTGTTAATTTCATTTCAATTTCTTAATTTTCATTTAAAATTTTACTATTTTATTTTAAAGATTTAAAAAACTTGAATTTATTCATTCACTTAATAAATCATCGAATTATTTTTACATTTTTAAAATTTGTCATTTGAAATTTTAATTTTCAGAAAATTTCAATGACGGTGCTAATTGCATCAGTAATCCTATCACTTATTGTTACGAGCGTACGAGCAACAGCTTCGGTGTTCAATAACGCAATTCAAGGTTATCAACTTCATAGCTCATTAACTATCCTACAATATTCCATTCTTCCTTCTCTGCACTTTGAAATGATATTTGAAATGAAATGAGTTTTTTGTCAAATTTTACTTTCAAAAATTTTCAAACTATTCCTATAAAAAAAAATTTCATTTAAGCATTGCCAGAAATGAATGAAAAAAAAATGAAAGTTAAAAAGAGAAAAGCTATCATTTTTCTTTACCATTTATGTAGTTTTTGCGTTTTAAATTTAAATTTTAAAAATTTTACAAATTTTAAAAATGGTTGAATTAAAAATATTTTTTGGTGCAAAATTTAAATACAAATTTTTGAGATGTAAATTGTTGCTATAAATGAACAACGCTTCTGACCTTCACATTCATTTCACCACAAAGACGTATGAAATGAAAGGAATGGGAGAAAAAAAATGAATTAAATTTTAAAATTCACTTCTTCCTTCTTTGTGCAACAATTTGTCATATGAAAATTATTGTATGCAAAAATTTGCGAATGCAATATAATAACAGTAATCGTAATTAAATATCAAAATTTTAATTATATTAATTTTTAATTCGATCAAAAAGAAGTGAAAGTATTTCGTATTTTAATATAATATATTATAGTAATTATTTTAATCAAATTCTACTGAAGTCATTAAAATTTTACCGATTGACCTTTTGTTGTTGTTGTTGTTGTTGTTGTTGTTGTTGTTGTTGTTGTTGTTGTTGTTGTTGTGTGTGTGTGTGTGTGTGTGTGTGCGTATTTTTCAATTTTTTTTTTAATTTTGAAAAAGTTCAAAGTGAAAGTTAAACAAAAAAAGCAGGTTGCCCGTTCGTTTAAATTTTTCAAAAATGATTTGATCATGAAATTTCAAAGTGCATGTACATGTGCTTGTTTGAAAATGGTAAAATGAACTTCGTAAAGTCACCCTTTGCCCCATAGCAGGCTCGAACTGCTGACCTTCGCATCTCTTCGTTTTACTTATAAGTACGACGCGCTAACCGACTGCGCCAATGGGGCCACAGGATTTCGCCGCCAAACACGAATTCATTGAATTAATTACGAATTTTGTATTTTGAAAAAATTTTTAAAAAATAAGTGAACGAATTAAAAAAAAACTACAAGAAAAACAAATTTTCTATAATGCAACTGTAAATTTTCCACAATTTATTCGACTATAAAACTGTCAGAATTATTATTAAAATTATTTTTCGCTATAAAATTTCAAATTTTAGGATAAGTTAGTGCAAGTGAAAAAGGGTAGAACGTAGTCAGTAATTAAACAAAAAAAAAATTTTTTTTGACTGTTAATAAAAATTGAATTATGTAAATAAAAATTAAAAAATAACATGCATAAAATTTTAAATACATATCATTTTTTTCATTTTTATTGCAAGAAAAATTTGAAGAAATTTGAAATTAATTTCAGATCATCCAGAAGTGGAATGTGGACAAGGTACCATAGCAGTACGAGTACGAACAGCATCCCAGAAACCATCATATATTTTTGCAAAAGGTCATTTTCACAAGGATGGTTGTTACTTCAAACAAACCAATCATGCAACATTTCACTTCGAGCAGTGTAACGTGAACAGGAAACGTGAAGTAAGTCTATTTCAAGTGATGTAAAAATGATTATAAAAACGTAAAATATGCAAGCGTATGATTAAAAGTGATTAAATTCAAATTTTCAACAATAATTTCTTAATTTGAAAATTTATTGCTTAACAATGAATTTATAAATTCAATTTAATTTACAGGTTAATCCACGTGGAATGGCTTATTCATTTACAGTTATTGTACAACTTCATCCGGTAAAATTTTAAATTTATTTCAAAAAATTAAAATTAAAAGTTTTTGGTGGAAAAAAATAATGGAATGAAGTGTTGCAGCTATTTATTACAAAAGTTGATCGAGCCTATAATGTGCGATGCTTCTATATGGAAGAGAATAAGGAAGTTGATGCTGAGCTACAAGTTAGGTAAGTATTAATAAACTTTCATTTGAAAAAATTCAAATTTTAAATATGAAATTATAAAATTTCACATATTAAAAGACGAAAGAGATAAAATGAATGAAAAGATTATTCATACAATAAATTTCAGAATTTTCTATTGCAACTAACTTTTTTCAAAATAATTTTCAAAATAATTCATTTGAATTTAATTAATCATACATCTTTGAGTGCACTAACAATGATTGCAATATTTGTTAATCTTAATTTAACAGAGAGAGAGAGAAAGAGAGAGAGAAAGAAAGAAAGAAAGAGAGAGAGAGAGAGAGGTAAAAATATGGAAATTGTTTTTAACTTGTTTGAAAATAAGTATCATTGTACTCAACGGAGATGGAATGAGATTGAAATAGGTGATGATCGATTAACGTAGAGGATTGGTGAAAAAAAAGACTGTTACAGAAGTATTGAAAGAAAAAAAAAAGTTAGGAAAATGATAAGTTCTTCAAAATACCAGTAAATTTTAACATTTATTGAGTAAAATTCATAAATTAAAATTTTTTTTATATCAAAAAAGTAGTTACTATAAATTTTTAAAAAAATAATTACTAGGTAAAAAAAAATGGTAAAATTAAATTTATAGTTTCTATGAATGAAAAAAAAAGAAAAAATTGTTTTTTTATTTATTTGTTTTTGTTTTCTTTTTTTGTCAATGAAATATTTAATTTCAAATTTATAAATTAGAATTTTTAATGAATTTAATAATGTTGTTGTATTTTTTTTTTGTTATTCTTACAGCGATTTGACAACATCAATGCTTGAATCAGGTCACGCAATGCCTCAATGCTCCTATACGTTGCATCGAGATTCACCGAATGGACCGGTTCTACGATACGGTCGAGTGGGTGATATTGTATTTCACGTCTGGGATTGTCCATCAGACGTTTATGCAATGCTTATTCATAGTTGCTATATTTTGGATGGACAAGGTGGCGAACATCAAGTTATCAATGAAAATGGGTAGAAAATTATGTTAATATTTCAATTTTAATTCTTTCATTTAAATTTATCAAAATATTTATAAATGTTAAACTGAGAAAAAAAAATGTTGTTTGAAATGTATTTTTAGCTTTTGGCTTTTTTTTTGTTCAAACAAAAGAAAAATCCATCAATAATATTTAATTTAAATTATTTAAATTAAAATTATTAACTTTTAGGAATATTTTTTTTTGATATAATTTGCTAAAATTAATATGTTTGTGGGTGTATGTGTTTTTTTTTTGATAATTTAATAAACCATAAGTTAATGTAAATTTTGCAGATGTACAACAGATGATTTTATCATTCCACAACTAACTTATTCTAATGAACTTACTCGTAGTTTTGCGGTTAGTTAAATAGCTTCTATTATCATTACTTACTTTTTTTTGAGTAATTAAATACTGAATTTGCAACCAATTTCATTCTTACTTTAAATCATAGATCGATTTAGGAATGATCAAACTGTTATGTATTGATGATAAATTATAAAATTTTCTATGCGATCGCTGATGCTCGTTATCGTTTTACGGTGTTGCTAAATTTTCATAACTTTTAGGGTGCAAGTGTTGTAAATCTTCCGGATCGTGAATCTATTTATTTTAGCTGTCAAGTGAAATTGTGTTTTAAGAAAGGAGATTACTGTACCAATGTTACGGTATTTTTACAGTATATTTTCTAATTTTTGCAAAGGTTCAAATGAATTTTTAAATTATTTAATAATTATTTTTGCATTTATTTCATCTCTATTATTTTAGCACTTACTGTTTCATTTTTAACATTTTATTTTAGAAAAACGGATGTGTAAATTTTTACAGCCACCACGTTGTGACAATGAAATTTACGTCACCACAGATTTGAAAGAGGAAGTGAAACATATTATTGAGGATGAATTACAAACTGATCAACTGCTGTATACAACAGCTGGTCCGTTAGCTACGTCAAATACTGTCCGAATTGTTCAAACCACTCCAGCAGATACTATATCTCCTCCATCATCGCCTTCATCAATCAACACCGATCGTGTCAGCATCGAAGTAACTGATAAGTCAAGCGGCAAATCATCACTAATTATCACAAACAAAATTCAAAAACAAAATAAATTTTTGCTACCACACAAACAGCAAGGCAGTAGAAATGTTGAATTCAAAAATGAAATAGAAGGTTACTTATTTTTAACTTATTATTTTGTAAAGTTTTTGGATTTATTTTTTTCTTTGTTTTGTTTTGCATTCTCAGTAAATAATCAAATAAAATAATCATTTCGCAGCATTTATTAATCAATTAATTAATATTATGATTTCATGAATGAATTTTGATGAGTTTTTAGTTGTAAAAAATTCCCTAAAATCATCACTGCATGTTTTTTTTTTAAAAAAAAATTGATTTTGGGAAATTTGTTCAACTGCGTTTTTCGTAAAAAAAATGAAGTTATACAGTTCCAGAATATTTTAAAAATTTTTTTGGTGAGATAAATTAATTGACAATATAAATTTGTACTGGAATTGTCCTAATTAGTGTTAGAAGAAATTACAGTGATAAATTGAAAATTATTAAATTTTATTAAAAAAATTCTTTATAAGCTAAATTTCTTTTTTATTTATAGGTTCCGGTGAAGATGAAAATTTGAATGTAACAGATGATCGAGAATTAAGTACGCCTGAAACTACTTTAACTGATAATGAAACTTCAAATAAAAACTCAGACGTGACAGAAACAACAACAGCAGCAACAGCGGCGGCAACAACAAAAGCAACAACAACAACAACAACAACAACAACATCACAAACAACAGTAACAGCTGCAGCAGCAGTAGCAGCAACGACAACAATTACGGCAGCTTCAGGAATCGAAATTGTTAGGGAATTGAATTCAACAAGAGATCGTCGAACAGTGTCTGAAAATAATTACAATATTGTTGACTTGGATGTTGCAACACCACAATTGAAAATTGTTGAAGAAGGATTTGGTGAGTGCTACATTAATTCATTTCAAATATCTCTCCTACTGATTTTTCAGAATTAATAATTTTTTTTTTTAAATCTCTAAATGTGTATGCATGAGAACATTTGCGCTCATGCATAACATTTGCGCTTATTTTAGGCAATTATTAATAGCATATCTTAATTTTAATATTAATTTTATTTTGATTTAAAAAATTTTCATACAGATTTACCGGAACAGTTAGCGAAATCAAGTTTACTAAACGATCGACGTGAACAGGGTGTATGCATACCGATGCTAAGTGTATGGATCCTTTCAGCATTCTCACTGCTATCAATATCAGTAGCTGTTGCAACAGTTATCTATGCAAGACTATCCAGTCGAAAGATGGCATTATTCTATCGTTATTAGGCTATTCAAACTTCTCTTTCATCATTCCAATCATTTTTAGGTTAAAGAAAAAAAAAAGGAAATCAAACACAATTTCTTTAATTTGAATATTTTTTTTTAAAAAAGTTTAGTAAAAATTATACATTTAACTAAATATAACTTTAATTTTATGCTTTATAGTTACATAATAAAATTTAACGTAACTAACATTTAATTTTCTCTAATTAAATACTAAAAGATTTTTGATATTTAACTTTCCATAAATATTTCTTTCTCCTATTTCTTGTTAATTTTCATTTCTACGATAATTTCACTGTAATAATATGTTTTGCTATTATAATTCAACGTAATTGTCTTATTACAAAAATAATAGGAGTAAATGAAATGGAATTGGAAAAAAAAACATAAACACACGTGCGTGGACGTAGACGCATATTTATATGATAGTATCAGATAGTGATAAATTAGAAGAAATAATTTCGATGATAATTTTATGTAAATGAAGAAGAGAAAAATTAGCAAATAAAACAATGAAATTGAAATGAATTAATTAAATAAATTTAAAAGGAATAAGCAAAAAAAAACTAATTAAAATTGATATTTAAAGTCAAATTTTACCACAAATTACATACTACTCATTTTTATTTAATTTACTAAAAGAAAAAAAAAACCATCTCTCATACATTCCCTCCTAATTACGGTTAATTTGCTATGCTTATTAGCACTTTTTTTTTATTGAGCTTATATGATTATACTATTACAACATCAATAATAATGATTATGATGATGATAATGATAATGATAATGATAATGAAGTTTGTTATCAATGTTTTCATCATGTTTTGTTGCATTTTGTTATGTTTAACATTAAAAAAAGTTTTGTGATTTATGTTGTTAGCTATGAAATTGCTGCAAATAAATTTATTGTATTTCATAGTCATACAATGATAATTGCTGATTTGAAATGATTAAATTTGCTATTTTAATAAAAAAAAAATTGCTTAAAATGTTTATGCTGAAAAGAGAAAAAAATGAAAAAAATGGAAAAACATTTTTTTCCCTTTTCCTTTTTGAAACACTTTTCAATCACCGCTTAATTAATTACAAATAATTAGGGACAAATTTACCTTTCTTTTGAAAAAGAAATTTAGGATGCATTCTTGGCTTATTTAATTGAGTGTTGTTGAGCCTATCGGATATGACTCAGAGACTTCTTTAAGTAAACATATTAAAAATACCTGTGATAAGCTGTTAAATTACTGCAAATTGTTAACTTCTTATCATTTGATCCATTCAAATTACTACCAATCTTATCAATTTGATCTATTACTTGCATTTACAATGCAAACTGCTGGCGTGCTTTTACACGTAATTATCAGATACGCATACATGGAATAAGGTATTATTTAAAATAGTATTTCGTAATATTAGCGAGTTGTTAGAGATCGTTTTTAACTTTTAAAGAATCATAAATTAGTTTCAAAATGGCTGAATGATAGATTCTAAGGCAGTACTACTGTAAGCTTTTGAACTAATTTCACAATAATGCCTTTTTTTTAAATTAAATTTGAAATTATTCATATGAATATAACTTTGAACAAATTTTCCAAATTTACACCAATTTTCAAGGATAATAGTAAAAATAATCAAATTCAAAACTTTCGACGTAAGGTTGCTCTTTTTTTTCCTCCCCAACAATTTTCAACAATCTCTTAAATATGTTAGATAATTAATTCACTTTTTTTTCTTAGTTTCTAAATGTGAAAAAAATTAGCAAAAATTTTGGAATAAATTGTAAAATTAGCAAAAAGTTTTTTATAACAAACATCAAACAAGAATTGAGATCATTAAATTCTTATCATTTAGCACTATCAATGTGATATTTAAAAGTGAATATGAAATGGTTAATCAAATTTTTCAAGGATATTTCAAATGTTGCAAAACAGTCTTCTATATCATATCATATCATATCATATCAAATATGCAAGAATTCGTTATATCTTTTAGCAGAGGCGAAAACAAAGGGAAAGTGTAAAATCACATGATCAACAAGCTAATAAATAATACAATTCAAAAATAATTAAGATGTTAAAGAGATAGAGAGAGAGAGAGAGAAAGAAGTAATTAATAAAAGAAAAGAAATGATAGATTGATTGTACAAAGATGACAAAATAACTTTGCTCCTTTGACCTGAGAAATGAAAAATTTTTTTGCTAAAAATATACTGTCATAGAAATTAGCATAGCAAAGTAATGCCAGTAATTAACATAACAAATAATTTATTCAATTAATTTCAATTACAATTGCGCATGAGACTTTTTTATTTTTAAAAAAATTAAAATTACTTTAGGGAAATGAAATAATTTACAAATGCATATGAATAGTTTCAAATATGCTAAAACACCTTCAATTAGGTTGTATTCATTGCGTGTATTACGTTCAGCTCACTTCTCCACCTCTGTTGAGTTAGCAGCAATTTAATATCGTTGCAAAATGTGCAAATTGGTTGAAAAAATGTTTTGCCATTTAATTTTCTTAAAATTTAAAATGCATAAATTAGTTTAAATAAAATTTTGTTTTTTTTTTCCTTCTCATTTCTCACTTTTTAATGAATTACAACTTTGTTGTATTTTTTGCATATGTTTTAGTTATTTTTTGCATATGCATATTTGCATATGTTTTGCATATATTTTTTTTGCATATTTTTTGCATATGTTTTTTGCATATATTTTTTGCATATGTTAATATGTTTTAGCTTGATTGCATTACAAATTTTAACAATTATATTCCACGTAAAAATTTTATCCTTAAAATGAATTTTAAAATTTTGCTTATAAACATTTTAATTTAATTTTGTTTACTTTTTTCCTACAAATTAAAAAAATAATGTTTAAAAATTATTTCAAAAAAATTAAACAAACAAAAGTTTAACTTACAAATTAACAAGCACAATAATAAATGCTCGACGATATTTTGAGCTTAGAAAGTAGTACGTCATAAAACCAACGTAACAATTAATCAGTGATAATAAATCTAATAAATTTGCTAAATTTCTGTATAAAATAGTATGCACATCGTTTGTATGTAATGCGTTTAACATTGCTAATACACCTTGCGGTAATTCTGTTACCTGCAAATTATAGTGCGAAATTACTAATTAAATACAAATTAAATTATCGTAATTTCAATCAAAAAAAAAACACAGTTTTATTCTTTTTTTAGAGCAATAAAAATCAATCTAACAAATTTTTTGTTTTTTCTTTTTTCTTTTGAACTTTCATTTATTAAAAGTTGAAATAGCAATTCACCAAGAAGACGGAAAGCATAACGACAAGCGTAAGAGTTGTTCGATCATAATTTCGTTTACTTCTTTTTGCAGCAGCATTACTCGCATAACTATCACTTTTCCTACCTTCCCTAACATCATCGGTAAAGTAATATTTTGGTGAAAGTAAATTTTGCCTTCGCCTCAAATTACTTCTTAATCGAAATACTAGTAGAATTGTGAAACAGCACAATAAAAAACAAGGTAATGCCTGCAAATCATATATTAGTTATTAATTTTGACAATTAACCTTTTAACATTATTTAGTATAATTTCAATTTCCTAATTAATTTTAGCAATGTTTAATTTTAAGAAATTTAAGCAACTCTATTTGACTGAAAAATTACTCTTCCAAAAAAGAGCAAAAAACACGCATAATTATTACAACATTATTGAATAAAAAAAAAAAATAACAACGACATTCACGTACTTTACGTATTTCAAAGAAGAGATGAACAAAAAAAATCAAACCTTTAAAGCAATACCTAAAATCCATAAATTAATTTTGAAATATTTGCAACTATCATCTATTGCCCAATCAGATATATCAATGGTATAAAGTAATTGTTCACCGTCAACCCTAAACAGAGAAATTTCTTCATTTAAACTAAAATAATAAATGTATAGTCATTGATGTTGTTGTCGCTTAACATTAATAGCAATTAGTTTTAAGAGAGCTTAGGGCTTAGTAGTCACATATATCATTTCAAATTTCAAAAATATCAAAATATTCCACCTAATAGCCTTTTCAATATCACACAATGTTATCACACAATATTATTCCATCAAAATTTTCTACAACAATCAATTACAATACTTAATAGCTCATTTTTTAACTTCCAAATTAATTATTTCAATATTCGAGTAAATTTTGATGATTTTTCCCAAAAAATTTTTACTTTTTTCTTACTGAAAAATTAACAAACTTTATCACTCAAATGATATTTTAAATTTATTCAATTATTTCACATAAAAATACTTACCATACAACTTTAATTTCATGCACCAAAAATGTTGGAATGCATACGGCTGACACAGCTATTGCAATAATAGCTGTCGTATACCTAAATGCTTATTTTACGAAATAAAAAAGAAAATATTTTCAAAAGAAATTTAATTTATTTTAGTCAATTACATTGGAAATTTCTTATACCGATTAGAAATAGTATACTATTTGAAGAGAATTATGGATTAATAACAATTGATAATGCATATGGATAGACAATGAGAGTGGACAAAATTACATGTAAAAAGTGAGAGAGATAAAGAATGATAAGAAAACATAGCAAAAATATACGAAGTAAGCTTAAGCGGAAAACTAATAGTTTGATAATATCATTGATAATGAAAAGTAAATAGAAAATGAATGATTTAGCTGTTTGTGCAAAAATCATTGTAAAATAATACAGTTTGATGATGAAGAATTCAAAACGACAAAGAAAATTTTTTTCTTTCAAAAAATCAATTTAAAACATTAATTTAAATTTTATAAATTATTTCGAAATAAAAATGAAATTAATCAATCAACAAGCTAACCATGAAGTAATCGGTTGAAGAAGTGATGTTCTCGAGCGTGCCAGCGCATTCCATCGAATTACAGCCAATGTTACGCAACAATATAATGTTATTCCGTGAAGTGCTATTGATGCTACTGCGTGAATTTTAAGAATTACTACCCACGTATAGCTGAAGAGAGAAGAGAAAAGAAAAAAAGTGAAATTTAATGACACTGATAGTTTCTCTGTTGAGATTGTGACATTTTGATTGTAATAAATTTTGTCAGATATTTCATAAGTAATTTTTGAAGAGAAAAAAAATCATTTCTTTCAAAATTCATTTTATACAAGTTGTACGCAATTGTAAATTTATCATATTTGTTTTTAAATTTGAAATTAAAATTGTTTTTTTCCTCACTTCAAAGTTCGGTTCATTCATTTCACTTTGCTAGAAGTTTTTTTTTTCATCAATGTGTTTGTTTGAAATCAAAAAAATAAAAAACAAATTTGACAAATTTTTATAGTTTTCCAATATATATGTATGGATGTATTTTATTTACAAATTGAGAAATTCATGAGTTAATATAATTTAAATTGAATTCAAATAAACATTTAGAAGTATAAACGAATTATTAGTTGTAAGTAATTTTCATAATTTCATATAGTAAAATTTAAATTTTTTAAGAAAAAAAACTAAAAAAAATTATATAAGCAAATTTTACGCATACATTTTCTTACAATTATATGAATAAAATATTTTTAATTAATTAAAAATAAAAAATTATAATTGAAATTGTTTCAAACAGCTAATATTTGCATACCTTACTCCCATTCCTGATGCTGGCAGAAAAAATTTAAATTTTATAATATACAAAAGATATGAACTCATAGCAATGATATCACAAACACCAATAACCACTAATACACAATTGACCGCTGATCGTAGCATACTTGGTCTTGTCAGTACCAAAATATGAATTAAATTAGCAAAAATTCCTATCGGACAAATTAAAAGGCACACATATGGATGTATTGCATCGTATATTCTGAAATAAAATTTAAATTATAAATTTTTAATTACTTAATTACTTTTTTTAATTCACACTTAATTACTTAATTACTTTTTCTAATTTATACTTAATTACTTAATTACTTTTTTAATTCATACTTAATTACTTAATTACTTTTTTTTCACTAATAAATTATCAACTAATTTAAATGCTTATACAAGTATAAAAGTTAGCAAAGAAAAAAAAACTTTTATAACAATTAAAAATTAAAATTGGAATAAAAAAATAAAAATATCGCTAATAATACAATAATTTTTTAGAGAGAAATTAAAATCCATTATAATACAATAATAATAATTAGTGGAATAATTTTTTTTTTAAGACTTATAATATATAACTATTCAGTTCTTACAGCTTATTTTTTTTTATTTTTCAAAAAAAAAAATTTCCATTTTATTAAATTCAGCTTACAATCTAATCAATCTTATCCATCAATTCTAATTTTTATTAAAAATTAAATAAAAATTAATGAAATAAAATGAAAAGCATACGATCGAAATTCATAAAGCGCTTCTTGCATTACAGTGGAAACATTTTCGCCAAATAACGGTGGATCATTTTCGCAGTACATTTTTCCGCTTTCTCTTTTTTCTTTCACAATTTCATAAACTAAAGAAAAAAGGGAACGAAGAAAAATAGAAAAGGAAATTTCTATTTGAAATATTTGTTATTTGAGAGGCGGGGGCGAAGGCGTGAGAGGAGGGGATGGGGGGAGGGAAGTTAATGAAAGAAACAACGGATGAACGCTTCTCAAAGGGGTAAAATAAGAATGAATAAAACGAAAAAAAAAAGTTTCCATTTGATAAGTAGCAATCTTTTTCTGTTAAAACAAAAAAACTTTAATACACGTAAAATGAGAATTGAACAATTGAAATGAATTTTGACTCATTTCATTCAACAAGGAACTATGCAATTTTAAATGAAATATTGTTGCGCATTTATGATTGAAAGAAGCAGAAAATTAATTTTTTTTTTGGTTTTTTTTTTGTAAGCACTTTTTTTTCCTTTTAGTCGCATGAACAAAAGGAATGCTCTCTTTGCACATACTGTTTTTTTTTTCTTTTCTTTCCGCTCTTCAAAAACTATTTAGCATATTTAGATTATTGTTGAAGAGAATTAAAAATTGCCTAAAATAAATTGATTAATTATAATAAATTACTATAGTAAATAATTATTATTAATAAATTATTATAGTAAATAATCATTATTATAGTAAATAATTATTTCAGTGAGAATAAGCAAACCATATGAAATTGAAGTATAAATTTTAATAAAAAAAAAAGAAAAAGTGCAAAAAAATGAATGTATGCATGAACTTTCATCTGTCACATCGATGGCTCTAATCTTTTAAAATTAGAAAGAAAAAGAAAGTGCAAAAGAAAAAAAAAAGAAAAAAATTTTTTTTTTCTTATAAATTAAAAGGAAATTGAAGAAATTTGCTATGACAATAAACGATCAAGGATTTTCGTTTTTTCATTATCCTTTTCAAATACATCCAAGAAATTATTTGCAAATCAAAAAAATCCGATCTAATTCATTTACTAATTAAAATTTTTAAAAAAAAAGACAAAAAAGTAGTAGTACGATAAAAGTGAATGGATAAATTCATATCGTACTATTTAATTTTTATCGTACTACTACTATCTCATAAGATCTATCTCACTTACAGTAGGAGTTAGCTGTAAGCTTAGTGTGCGTTTATTAGTGAGAGAGTAATTGAAATGAGAAATAAGAATTTAAATGAAGGATGAAGTATAACAAATGGCTTTTAAAAATATTGTCTATTAATCTTAAGGTATGTTAATATATGGCCTGAATATATCGATTGATTATTTTATAATTTACAAATAAATCGGTAAGATAAAAAGAAGCATTCCGTTGGGACTTTTGAGGAAATTTCTACGATCGATGTGAATATATTTTGACGCAAATAATCGTAAACATAAGTGGTAGAAGAAATTGTTGTTGAAAATTTAGCTCTTATACTTTTCACGTAACTATTGTTCCATCATTAATCACATACACTCACATACACACATACACTCACATGCACACATGCACTCACATACACACATACACTCACATGCACACACACACTCACATACACACATACACTCACATGAGGTGAGGAAGAAAAAAAACGCTGAAACTAATTATACAAATTTAGTTTTGAAAATTTAAATTACATGTGTTTGATTTTATGTGATAACTAAAACTGTTATCATTTCCAGTACTTAAATTAATTAAGTACTTAAAAATCATTTCCAGTACTTAAATTAAATTATACACAAACGGAAGTAAATATCATCTGATATGTATGTCTTAATCATTTAGTAAAAATTTATGGACAGAAAAAGTTTTTGTTGTTTCTTTAAATGTTTCATTAAGTTTTATATTTAAATTAAGTGAAAAAAAAAGCCATCAATGATAGTTTTTTTTTTGGAAAATTTAAAATTTAAAAATTGTAGGAAATATTTTGGATAATGAGGAAATGATTAGTTAAGCTCATACTATTACTCATATATAAATGAATATTAGTGAAGTGCATAAAAAAAAAAGCATTCACAGCAAATTAAATTATTCGTGCACTCTAAAGGAATTTCAAAAATTTGTTCAACAGCCTTATTCGTAATTTAATTAATTTTTAAATTATTAGACTAAATATTGAAATTTTCAAATTTCAACAGCTCTTCATGGTATAAATTATGATTAAACGTGTGTGCTAAATTTAATTTAAAGATATCCATCCATTTCCAGGTTTAACCTATAACCTTTATTGCTGTCTTCTGAAAAAAACAGTTTGAGTTTGATATCTTTTAACGATTGTCACAGAACTGACAATATCACTTGTAAATGTATAACACAATAATTTGTTATCATTGCTACTAATTTTAAAATTTTTAAGTCATTAAACTAATTAGAATTGTTTCAACTAAAAAACGATAATTTACTAATTTAAATTATATAAGGAACTTCGACATTAAGTACTTGAATTAGTTAACTAGTGAAAAGTTTAAATTTAGAGTAATTAATCATTGTATAATAAAACCTTTAATGATAACTTATCGGAGAAATAAATTTAAATAAAAAGCAAAAAGGGGAAGAAGTATGAGATGCACTGTTGACCTGTTAAATTTCTCGATTATTTTAAATTTCATCTTACAAATTTCAAATTTTTTCAGTAACATAGCTAATCATTTTAAGCCTAAAAATTATCTAAAAATTTAACTGAGCTTGTAATTCTTTTTTTCCTTGAAAAACGATAAGTTATGTCTGTAACTTCAGCATTGAAATATAAAACAATAAGGAAAAAAAGAAAATCCTATACATATGAAACTTTAATAAGCCTTTCAAATTTATTAGATTTAAAAAAAAAATAATTTATTGAAATTAGCCGCCAAATGATACATACACTTTTTTGAAGTTTCACTCATTTTTTTCGTGATAACTATCAAATGCTGAAATAGCCAGTAGCATTTAAAACAATCATAAATGAATTTTAATTTTGATAAAATTTTTTTTTTTTGTTAGAAACATAATAAGTTAGAAATTTAGCATTATCTGTTTTAAATAATTTTTGAAAATGGAAACAGAGAGAGGGCGAGAGAGGAGGAGGAGGAAGAGGAGGAAAAGGAAGAGTAAAAAAAAATGTAGTTGATTAATATTAATTTTCGTTCGATTCACTTTCTCGAAATGCTCTCGAGAAAGCATGACATTAGTGATATTGAATTGAATGTAATGATTCCGATGGGACAATTATTGAAATAAAGGAAGTATGGAAAAGTTAAATGAAAGTGTAACAGATCAACAGGAAGTTCATTTTTTTTTTGGAAACAAAAAAAGAAATTAAAATTAACTTGAAAAAAAGAGGAAAATTTATTGAATTAAACAAATTGCTTTAAAAAGAGAAAAAACCGATGTTTTTTTAGCTAAAAGATTATTTTTTAATTATTTTTTTTGATTATTTTTTTTAACTAAAAGTAAACAATTATTATTTGAAAGTGAAAATTTTACAAATTCATTACTTATCATTTTGCTACTTTCATTGATCGTTATTGATTGATTACATTTTTCATAAAAAAAAATTATCAGCTCACTAATAACTTATCAGATATTTTCTATTAATACCCAAAAACAATTAGTTTTACACTAAAAAAATTTCAGCAAATATTTGCTCTTTTAAAATTGTGTGAAGAAAGAAAAAAACTGTTTTAATAAAAAATGAAAAACTTTTTTTTTTAAAAAATTATTTTAAAAAGTTTAAAGTATAAATTTTTTTTGGTAATAAAAAAAGTTTGGTGGTAAAATGTGCGGAAAAGAACTATGAGAAGTGAAAAATAAAAGAAATTATAAAATGTTTAGTTAAAATATATTAATGCTTGCAAGAGAGTAATGAATTAGTAAATGTTACGGTTCAACGTTTGTTTACTTAGATCGTTACGTTTCAAAAGAGAATTTTATTTTTGCTGAATTAAATTTCAAACTAATTGAAATGACTTTTTTTTTTCGAAATTTAAATCTTTTTGTGCTTAAAAGAAGGAGAAAAAAGAAAAAACGTTGCATGCAGTTTTTTTAATTTATAAAAAAGTATTATAATTGGTAAAACAGTTTTTTTTGCTAGCAGTACTACTCACAGGTACTACTAAAGTAGCAATTGATCATATCTGAAATTTTTGTCAATATTTATTTTAATTAATTATTTTTATAAAATTCACACAAAGCAACTGAGCTTTTAATATAAAAAAAAGAAAAATACTTATTGAATAAGTATGACACATTTTCAAACGATTTGGTCAATTTTATCTTTCATCAATTCTGTAAAAAAAAAATAATTCGTCAATTATTTTCAATTTACTAATCATTTTTTAATTTTCAATTTAGTAGTCAAATCAATTCAGTAGCCATTTTGCGTTCATTTTTTTTTTGCTTTAATAATTCGTCAATTCAGCTTACCTAATTTTAATAATCAATTTTATATTCTAAATTGAGAAATGATCAAGTGTAAGCGACTTTTTCTTTTATAGTAGTTGTTGCCGTATATGTTTAAAGAAAATGTAATGTCGCCTAGGATTATTGCAAAATTTATTTAAAATAAAAAAAAATAGGATGAAAAAGGTCAAAGAATTAAAAATAGGATGAGATAGGTTAACGAATTAATTGCTCTAATTATTTTAGGACGAGAAAATTGAAATCAATTGATCGTTTCTACTTTTAAATCAATTATTATACATGCATCCAATTTCGTCGTTTCGTTTAAATTTCATACAATTTACACCGATTGAAAGCAATGTAATTTGAATGGACAATTTCCATTTCAGTAAATTTGAAAAAATTATTAGCAAATAATCAATAGGTTATGCAATGAAATATTAATACAATCAATCAGTGCAATATATACTTTTGATATTTTTTTTTTACAAAAAATATTTTCATACATTAATTTGTCAAAAAAGAAAAAAAAATTAATTATACTTTTAAGAAAAAAGAAAAAAAGAAAGGGAACAAATGTAAATTAACGAGAAGTGCAATTTCTAGAAGAAATTAAAAAATGCAATTAAAAAGGATTAATTAGTGCTAAGTATGTTCGCAGTGGTAAGTTAAGTAAGTGAGAAAGTTAGAATAAATTAAAAATTTCCTCCATTTAATTACTTCACTTTTGTGTAACACCGCAAATTAATAAATGAAATGAAAGGATGTTTGTTGAAATTTTTTTTTTTTTGAAATAAAACATTAATGAATGAAGAAATATTAATGAATTACTATTCAATAAACAACAGCTCATCATTTCTCACAGATATTTAATTAATATCAATGCAGAAGATTAATTAATTAATTTTATATAATTAATTTAACAATGTAAATTTATAAATGCATTTAATAAGTTATGAACACATATGATATCTTTTTTAACTTTTCTTTCATCTTTTTTTGTGAATTGTATTTTTAATTTTTCAAAAATTAAGTCATTTCGTGGTATTTACTTTTATTTATTAATAATTTAATGACATAATAGAAATTAAATAGTTTGGCTGGAATTTCAAAACAATTAATAAGCAAATAATTTTATAGAGTTTTTACATAATTTAATTTTTTTTCATTTTTACATAATTTAATTTTTTGCATCATTTAATTTTTACATAATTTAATTTTTACATAATTTAACAGAATTTTTACATAATTTAATTTTTTTTATTTTTACATAATTTAATTTTTACATGATTTAATAGAATTTTTACATAATTTAATTAAATTTTTATATAATTAAATATAAAAATATGCATACTTTTAAATAAGCTGTAGAGCAAACGAACAAATCTATTTCAATTATTCAATTGGTTATTTAAAGCGTTTTTTTTTCTGTTAAATTTAATGAAGAACAAAAGAACTATGAAAAAAAAACACCATTGTTAATTTATCACTAATAAATTGTAAAAGGAAAATTTTAATTTCAAAATTAAGCGGTAAAAAAGCAAGACAAAGATAGAGAGAGAGAGAGAGAGTGAAAGAAAAGGTAAAAAACTCGTTAATGATGTCAACAGATTAACTAACAGCAGCATTTCAGGAGGGAGTAAGCGAAACGGATTAAATTTCATTGATGACAAACTTTTAATTCCTCTTTTTTTTCCTTGAACTATTTGATTTCTACTTTTATTGCATTAATTTGATAAAATATAAAAAAAGGAAAATTAAAATTGAATTATTTAAATGAATTTTCACGACAAAATGAGAAAATTTTAGGACTCAAATTTAATGACAACTTTCAAACACAACCAATTTCAGTGGCTATTCGCACTTTTCAAAATTACACGTAATGAACGTGTTATTTTTTTCCGCGCATAGTATTTTTACACTTTTTCATTCTCTCCTTTTTTCATTTCAATTTTTGCTTTTTTTTGAAATAATCAGAGTACAGTTGTTCTTTTTTAGCTATTTAATTAGGCTAATTAACATTTCACCATAGCATTAGTGTTCTCTCTAAACCTCAAAAAAATTAAAGTAGTTGCTATTGCATTTTTTATTAACTCTCAAGTTAAGTTCGTTTTTTTCCCTTTCTAAAAAATTGATGAAAAAAATTTTTTTTAAATGCTAAGACTAAAAATTTCGATTAAATTAGACAGCGCAAATATTTTTTTTCACTTCGTACTGATTTTAATTAATTTTTCATGAACGATAATTTTTTTTTTATACATAAGTGAATGCATTTGAAGTTTCACCCGAATTGCTTAAATTTCATTAACGCAGTATAGACAGAAAATAAAAAAAAAGTGAAATAAGGCAAAGTGCAATAAAGTAATTTAAGATTATTAAAAATTTAATTGTCAATGTTTGACGAATTAAATTTTAAAAATTAAAATTAATAAAATTAAAATTAATCTTAAATTACTTTATATTATACAGTTACAGTAAATAATTGGAATAATTTTGTACGAAATAAAAGTATATATTTGATTGATTTAGATAGGCGTAGTAAGTTATTTAAAATAATTTAAAATTCAATAGCTCACAACATTTTTAAATTACAATCAACAAATAAGTAATTTGATCTGTTTTTGCCTCATCTAAGGCAAGAAAAAATACACCGAAAAAAGCATGTGATATAAATTATTTAAAAAAAAAAAAAGAAAGAAAAAAATAAGGTTCTTCATTTCACAATGTTTAGTGTAACTAATTTTAAAATTTTCATTAGTTTAAGCGTTTTGGATTGAAAATGAACGTGTAAAAATAGGAGAGGAGAGGTAGAGAAAGATTGAAATGATTGATCTGAAATAAAAATTTGAAGTATAAAATTTGAAACAGAACGGAATTTGATTCCGAACAATTAGCAGAAGTAAATGTATAGTTCAAGGTAAGTCAATTATTTAGATCAACTGGTACATTTTTGTTTCTGAAATTTAATTTTTGTTAAAAATTCATTCGCGTTTTTTTTTTCAAAGTCTTGTTGTTTCCCTTAATTTTTTTCTCCTTAATACTATCCTCTCGCAATTGTTTCCTCAAATACAGTAAATTCATAACTCAAAAATTTAATTAAAAAAAATTTCCTTAGCTTTAAATAATTGTTAAATTTTTATCAAAAATTTTACAAACAACAAAAAAAATTTTTACCAATAAATGAACTATCGTTTAAATAAACACTTACAGTTTTAGATTGTCTACGTTTTTTTTCTGTCTTTTATTTAAACAATTTAAATTTTATTTACGAAAAAAATTCTGTTTATGTGCAACTATGATAAGGCACGTATATTAAAAATAAACATTTATGAAATTGTTCATATTTTAGTAACAGTTTTTTGGTTTAAGTTTACGTGAAGCGTGAAGTTTTTTCATAAAATATTCTCTCTAAAATAAAACGAAAAAAATTAGCAAAAAGGGACTTGAAATTGCTGAAAGATTGAATAATTTTGTAAAATTCATTTTGTAAAATTTCAATACTTAGAATTGAACTGCAACGTGTTACACGTAACACATTAAGCACTGTACAAATCAATGTGTATCATTTTTGTTATCTCGAAAATTATTGTATTGTTCGATCATAAATTATGCAAATTTAATAATTCTTTTTTTTTCGTTCACAATAAACAAATACAATTTAAATTTAAATTTAAAGTTTGTGCAGAAAAAGAAAGAACAAATTTCTGTAACTTTCTCAATATTCATTGTGCAAAAAAATTCAAATAAAATTTACTGAACAAAAAAAATTTTTTTTTTCTTTTAACGACAAGTTGTATTCATTAATAACAGACTAACATACATTTAAAATAATTTAAACGAATTTCATCAACAAATTAAATTGAAAATTCGTTGTATGCGTATTTGCTTTAGCCATTCCATTAATTATAACTTTTCATTTAATTGTCGAATTATCCAATGAAACACTTTCAAATGTTTAGGTAAAAGTGAAAATTTGAAAAAGAAGCAAAAATGAAATTAAATAGAAGCTGTCAATTTTAAACAATTTTTTAATTTAGCATTGCTATAAATGAAAGAAAAAAAATTCAATCAAAAAAATGACAAGAAAAAAAAAGCAACATTTATCATCAAAGTGCAACATTTGCCATCAAAAATTTGCTCATTTTTTTTATGACGAAATTTTAATTAATAAAAATAAATTTTCGTTTGTAACAACATCTGTTCATCTACGCTGCTCTCATTTGTATACCTGATATTGGTAGAATGAACCGGATCAACTAAGAACCGGATCAACTCTATAATCGCAATCCATGAGGATGTAACTGTGTCTTCACTTCTCTCATCAAAAACTCTAGCTTATTGAACAATGAGAGTAGTTACACGTACGTACGAAAGAAAATTGACAGTCATAAAAAAAAGTATCAGAATATCCGGCAAAAAAGAAAAAAATACTTCATTTCGCTATAATATTCAGTATTAATATTAGTATAGCATTTTATATATAATTACTATCAAATACAATTACTAATAATAATTATTATTATCACACAAAAAAAAGAACGCATTTAGTGAAGTTTTTAACTTTCCGGTTTGATTTGCCTTGTTAAACCGTACGGTGTCATACCTTTCTGCGAAGCACATTTATTTGTACCATACTGTAGCGGAATTACCATCTCACCACGACGTATCACTGATTCTGGGAAAAAACGTGGACGACCCTGGGAAAGTTTAACAACCCATGATGGAAATGGTACGGGGGCATTTTTTGATTGAGCCTGAAAGTAGTAAAAAAAAAAGGAAAGGAAAGACGAATATTTAAATTTCATACTCGATACTTAATCATTGGTAGTACTCAAAATACATATTCAATTAATTTTGAATTTTTTATTTACGATCAATAAAACTAAAAAAAAAATAAAAAAATAACACATAAAAAACAAACAATAATGAAAACCTAAACTCCCTTCTATCATAGTACTCAGCAGGTTGCAACAATCTTATTTCTAAGGTTTAAAATTGTACAAAAGTTTTGACAATTTTAAAATATTTTTTTAATTACAGCACATAAATTTATGCAATACATTGATAGCTTGTGAGGATAGATCATCAAATATAATTTAGATGTGATAAGAATTATCAATTAAATAAAATTAAAAAGTAATAGGAAGCAACTAATATTAATTATTAATTTGATAAAATTAAAAAAAGAAAAACTAATGGAAGTACAACTTCCTCAAAGCAGTAATAATAATTATGCTAATTAGATAAGGTTAGAATTCGTAATGATAAAAAAAGATAACAGATCAATCGTTCTCACATTCCTCTTTCATATGCTTAGAAAGAATAGAAGTAAAAAATTTTATGACTTAATTTGCCAATACACCAAAAATTAAAAAACGAATTAAGCATATTTTGAATTTTTTTTTGAATACTAATCATATAGCCAAAAATAAACAGTTTAATTAAAAAGAAGCTAAGTGGAAATTTACACAAAATAATATAACTATTCTTTTGTAGGATTAAACTTATTAACTAGTTCTATGAAAAAGTAATTAATTGATTAAAATTAAGACAAAATGAAATATTGGAAATTTTTTCTATGAACTACAATGAATAAAGAAAATTAAAATTTGCATACCACAGCAGCTAATGCCCTAAGGCATTCGATTACTTTGTAACATTGTTTATTTTCATATAAGTCAACCGTTTGAAAACATGAAATTTCCGGTACACCGTATGCTTTAATGGCATCCAGAAAATTGCTTATATTTTCCATCTACAACAGTCATAATTAGTTAATTAATTAATTAATAATAATGACAATAATAAATAAATACTGACAATTACATAGGAAAAAATTTTATTTGTGCTGTACTGTGAACATCAGTGGTTTAAAGTTCTTGTCTGATTATTGGTGATAATTTTTTAATTAAATTAATTAATTAATTACCTTATGAAAGGGCATTTTAGGTTTAGCATTATATGGCAATGCATTTGCTTTATCCAACAATCGATTCATTAAACTGAAATAAGCAAAATTAGGAAGCAAACAGAGCTACAGCGGAAGGCTATTGCGGAGCGGAAGATAACGTTTGATTTACAGGACCTATCGAAATAGAAGTATAACTGAAAAATAATCCTTTCATTTTTCTTTCTTTTTGAAGTGAAGAAGTTGAATATTTTAAAGATTTAAAAATAGGAAAAATTACATTTAATCAAATAATTTTTTTTTTTTACATTAAATGACATTTTTATTGTTTTAATCAGTTTGTGAAATATATTTGATATTTCTTCACAACACATTTCAAAGGCATTTGAAATATTACAAACTCATAAATTTCATATCTTTTAAATTTGTATTTTAAAACTATCGAGAGATGAGGAAGAAGAGCTAACACGCATAGTAGTACGCCATCTTTAAGCGCATCAGCAACATCTTGCGCTGTCTCGAAGATTGACGGATCCTTGTCGAACTGCATATTTGTTGCATGCTCAATCCAAAATAGTACTTCTTGCGCCTCTTCAATGCTGAATCGTGCCTGATTCTGTAATAGTCAAATTTCAATTGTAAATTTAATAACTTTTTCATTAATTTCTATTTTGCTATTTGTTTCAGCATTACTCATTTTACTAGTTTATAATAATTAAATTATTTAATTTTGCAATTAACAATCAGTTCATGCTCACTGTTACCAATTAATTACGTAGCTAGAATGTGTTGACTTATCTCGTGTCAATTATGCAAATATATTTGCGCTAAAAATAATTACTGTAGGTAAATTACAGGTTCAAATTTTATTCAAATTAATACTAAAATTATCGCAATCGTTTGTAAATGAAATATCCGCTGACGTAAATAATCATTTCAATATGCTGTAATGATGACCTATTCAAATTTGGTAGTAGTAGTAGGAGTAGTACAATTAATGAAACTGTAAGGACTTTAATCGTTTCAGATTGCGCGAAAACTGTTTCAATTTCATAGACGCATAAAATGTTCAAAAGATATTATCGCAAATATATTCAATGCAAACTTTCCGTCAACCTACGCATACAATTATATCATTTTAATTGAAATTATACAAAAAGGAATTATACTTACTGATAATTTTTATACTGATAAATTATACTGATAACTGATAAATGATTATACTTACTGATAATTTAACTGAAATTATACTTACTGATAAAATTATATGATAATTGTCTAAATAGTAATTATTTCAAACTAAATACGATCTTTCTTTTTTTTTTCTTTCTCTGTTTTTGTTATCAAATATCTTGAAAAATTAACTGTCAAAATGTACTGGCAAATAATTTATTCAAATAAACGCAATTATAAATATTTACAAATAATCATTTATCATTTTAATTATTGCTTAAAATTTATTTTTTAACAAAAGGAAGAAAGAAGTGAAAAAGAAACTTTTTTTTTTCTTACTGATATATCGTAAATTTTTTTTTCATATAACATAGCAAAAAGAAAAAAAAACAATTGTTGCAAATTTTTGAAATTTTAAAAAATACCCAATTACGATAATTTAAAGAGTTAGTTGTACACGTAGGAAGTAATAAGAGAGAGAAAAAAAGAGAAAAAAAAATAGAATTATTAATTTGATGAATTAATGAGATATGATAGGAGAGGAAAATAAATGAGTTCCTTCTTTCTTTCATTTTTTTTATCTGAGAATATTTGCTCATTTCATTTCTTTGTGAAACGAAAACGAGAAAGAGAGTGGGGAAAAGAAGGAGAGAGAGAGAGAGAGGGAGAGAGAGAGAGAGAGAGAGAGAGGAAGAGAGAGAGCGTTTGTTGTTATTAATTTAATGGAAAATATGAAAATAAAAGATTAATTGTTATTTTATACATAAATTCTTTTTTACTTTTTTTCCCTTCTCTATTTAGTTATTGTTTATTTATTTAAATATTAAAAAGGAAAGAAATGAGCAGAGAAAAAAATGATAAATATTTTACGCATAAAATGACGAAGCGTTTTTTTCTCCTTCCTCCTCCTCCTTCCCCTTACTCTTTCGCATTCGGCGCATTATCAGTGAAAAGCGCTTTTGAAATTACAACAAATAAACTGCTAGTATTTATATGAAATTGATGTTAGGTACATCTGTTTTATTTGCTTATACCATCCGATCCATTCAAATTGTCATTTTTTTTTCTTTTTTTTGCCTCACAAATTTAACTTATAATAATTTCAATAGCATTTTTCATTTATCATTTTCCTCTCCTCTCTCTCTCTCTCTCTCTTTTTCTGCCCTCTTTTTTTCGTTATCTACCAGTTTTCTTTCTTTTTCTTTTACCATTTTCAGTATTATTTTTACATCTATTACATTTAAATAAAATGAATTAAAATTAAATTATTCAAATGAATAATTTTATAATTGTCATTTCTAAATGATACATTTATAGATATATATTTATTATAAGAATAATTGCCAACAATTATATTAATTAACTAGTTTTCAAATGAATTTAATAATTATTTCAAAATTTTTATTTTCCTTTTTAATAGAGCGGGAATGTGTAAAAGGAAAAGAGGTGGAGAGAGAAAAAAGAAAGGAGCAAAAGAATAAACTTGGCAATTTTCTCTTTCTTCCTTTCTTTTTTCTCTTGTGATTTCATTTGTGCAGTGAGGAAGAAATATAACTTTCAATGAATTATTTAATTTTTATTTCTCTCATTTCAAAAAAAAAAGTTAAAAAGTTTACAAATTAATTGATCGGTAAGTTCTTTCATTTCATATATATCTTTCAATTAAGGCTGTAATGAACAAAAACTTAAAAAAAAAGGTGAAAATACCTTTAGTTCCCAAAAATGCTGTCATTTCTCTTACAGTTTACCTCTTTCAATTCCTTTTTTTGTTTTTTCTTTAAAACTTAAATGTTTTATTACTTTAAGTTGTTGAATCTTTTTATTATTTATCATCTTTTCTTTCACTTCTCCACCAATACTTTAAACTTTTTAAAAGCGAAATTTAAAATAACATTTTTTTGTTTAATTCATTTCAATGTTTCAGGCTAATTGTTTCGACCTTTCATTTCTTCCACTTTTCTTTTCTTGCGCTATCCTTTTGCAAGTTTGATGAATGAAATTTGTACAGTTTATTGTTGTTTGAGAGAATGTGACAGTAAATTGAGCAACGTAATTGAGAAGGCGTAGAGGTGGAAATGATAAAATTAACCTTGACGAGAGAGATTTCAGAATGAGCGGTAGTAGTGCGGTAATACAGCAGCACTACAACGGGTCAACTTTATTCCTATAACCTATCACAGCAATCAACTCATTGTAATTATTTCGAAATTAATGTATTTATTTCAATTTTAATTTTTTTTAATAATGAATTATTTAAGTTTTAGATGAGAAAAAAGGAAGAAAAATTTTTTTTTCAATTAATTTAGGTTACTTTTTTTTGTTTTGTAATCAACAAAGAAAAGTTTAATTGATAATGCAAAATTTACAGACATTAAAAAAAAATACAATTTAATTAATTACTCAATGAATGGATGAATGATGCAGCATAATAAGTTGTATGAGTATGTGGGTAGATGAGAAGAGTAAAATTATTTTTTAAAAATTAGGAATTAAATTGAAAAAGTAAGATAAATGAAGAGAAGATTAAAATATCGTTTTATAGTAAACTACCACCAAATTTCAAAATGTGGCATTGGCCAACTTTTTCAATCGTACAATTTGAACATTTGATGAACCATATAAAATTGCATTTTGAAATTTCATAAAAATTATGTTAAAAAGAAAGTATTTGCAAATAAATTATACAGCTGGTTTTGTTGTCCTAATTTAGTGAAATAAAATTCATCACATCGTTGAAGTGAAATTAAGCGTGAAAATTTTAGAATTTAGAACGTTGATAGATTTACAATAATTCAAGAAAAAAATTGTAATAGAAGAAGAAAAGAAGGATGAAAATAATGAAAAAAAAGAAAGAGAGCAAATAATTGTCACATTTGCATATTACTATTAACATTTACTATAATCAATCACTTAGCTAAAATTTATTATCTAAAATATTTTCTCAAATGATTTTTTGACATTATTAAATTTAATTAAAATTATCACTGTGGTGATCAATCCTAATGAAATATGTTTGGTTACATTTAATTTTCTTTGTAAAATTTTTTTTAATGTCAACCATTTATTTCCAATTATATGCCATTATTTTATGCATATGTAACTTGTCATCAGATCGGTGACGTGCATACGTGTGATACGTAATGAATCTTAGTGAATTCCATATTGTATAATATTAATTAAGGGATTTTGAGTGCAGAAAGAATTTCCTACCAAAGTAATCGTTATGAGAGATGTAATGGACGTCAAAAAAAAAAAACAATTAAATTTTAGGTGTTATAAATTTATAACCTGAAAAACATGAAATGCCAAAAAAATAAAAATAGACGTATACGATAATGCATAGTTTAAATAATACTACTTTTTGATAGCTAAATTCTATAAATTAAAAAATAAACTTTGAAATATTTTCTAACAATTTTCAAAAAATAATTTTTTTGCATAACTAATTATAATTTGGAAAAAAAAACTAAAAAACTTACTTTCCTTTCCAATTCTCGGCTAAGGCCATAACTTGGCCCGTGATTGGCCATAATAATATTTATCAATCTGGTAGCACCGGTTACAATAATAATTTGATAACAGAGTTTTTTTTTTGTTTTGAAATAAATTTCAATAAAACAAAAAAAAAAGACAAATTAAAAAATTTTAAGCATAAAGCTCATATTTCGTTTTAGAATGAATGAGTACACCGTTTACAATAATATATAATCCAATAAAATTATTATTGTCCACTAAAATAGAAAGCCATTGAAGGAGAGAGAGAGAGAGAATGAATGATCGTAGTAGCACTACCGATCAGCGACCGATCAACGAAGAATGCAATGACTGCAAAACCGCACCAACCGATCGGGTTATGTTGGGAATGTGGGATGAATGAATGAATGAGTGAAGAAAGGGAGGAAGGAAGAAAAGAAGGAAAGAGGGGAAGGAGAAGGAATAGATGAATAGAAGCCACCTATAGTCGTCATCTACCTGTCTTTCTTCAATCGGAAAGTCTTTTAAAAACATTGAACATTTTACCAATCAAACCATATCGATGATGATTGCGATACGTGTACAAATGCGCCTGTTTACCTTATAATGCCTCTCATTTTTAAGTAAATTAAATTTAACTTTTTAAAAAAATTTCACAAAAAACGAGTCAAATTGATAGAGCACAAATTTTTTTTTACAATCATTTTTATAAAGTTAATTTTTTTTTTATTAAAATTTTAGAAATGTGTGTATTAATTTAAATAAAGAAATATATTTAAAAAAAAATCTTTAAAAAGAAATAATAATAATAATAAGGAAGAATTTTATTTATTTATTTTCTTTCATTTGTTTAAATTTTTATTTCATAGAAAATTAGAAGGAAAAAAAGAGAGAGAGAGAGAGAAGAGCGAGGGAAAAAGTCAAAGGGGAAAGAATGGAATGTTTACTATATGACCCGAATTAATTTCAGGTTTCCGCTTATTTTATTTTATATATTTGTGATAAAATATTAAAATGCCGGATAAGAGCTGAATTGGTAGGTATTCATTTAATACTTTCAACTATCCGAATTTTTCAGCAAAATGAAACAAAGAATGAATGATTGTGCATTGTGTCGTTAATCTTCAGTGTTCAAATCCCCGCATTAAAATATTTCCAACAGAGATTGATTGAAAATATTTTCACTTTAATAATTTTTCATAATAGGAATATTTCAGTATTTAATTACTAAAACAAATTAAATTAATTAATTCATCCATTGAATGATCACAACTAAAGATGGAAAGAAATTTTTTTTTAGAAAAATAAGGCATTTAAATTTTATTTATAAAATGAAAAATAAAAAAACGAAAATCACTTTCAACAATTACAAAATTTTCGAAAAATATACTGTCGAAATAATAGGAAATAATTTAAGGTAAATGGAATGATTATCATTAATTTTTTTGTATTCAAAATTTATATAGGAATTGCTAAACGATCAAAACTGTTGTATTTACGGAAAAAATGAGGTATTATGAAAAACCACTATTCCTTTCGCCTGCAACATGCTATTTCAGGACTTCGAGATATATTGGGAAGTTAAGCGAAGATTATTATCTAACATATACAAATGCAATTATTTAAACTTCAAAATTTACTTGAAAACTTGAAATTTATTTAAACTTTAAAACTTACTTTTCTTTTTTGGAACAATTTATTAGTAGTGATAAAGTGAACAAAATATGGTTAGAGAAGAAAGAAAAAAAAACAAATTCTGACAAATTATTGCAATATCATATATAAATCGATGGTGAAGTGTTTCGCTGTAAAATATGGAATGAGACTTCTTTTTTTTAAAAAAAAATATAAATAAATTATGGTAATGTGAAGTTCTAATGATCTGATATTTCTCAATTACACTTTACATTTCTATCTAATTTTTCTTTCAAGCTGTTATTTAAACTTCATGAATTGTGCTATTTTGTGTAAAATTACGAATGTGGGAATATTTCATTAAAAAAATGAGCTATTGTTGCAGAAAATATTGAAATTTAACTTTAAAAAAGCGAGGTTAAATGACTGATGCGGTCTGATTCAAAGAGTATAGAAAACGAGAGATGTCTTTATGAGTGAGAGTGAATACACTTCCTTCGCACCGGTTTTACCTATCAAAATGATTTTGTCAAAATTTAACAGACAACTGTTAGTTCTGCCTTTTTCTTTTTTGCAGAATTGTATAATAGTAACTAAGTTATTTGAATGTTATCAAATTTGATTCATTTAAAATCATAAAATACTCTTTTTCACAGATAATGTACAACGTAGCAGCAGGAAATTAGTAATTATTTTGTTAAAAGAAAAATGCAAAACTAATTTTCTGAAAAAAAAAATTCTGAAATTTCAATTTGATGAAAGAAATTCCATATTTTTGATAGAATTACAAATTAACCACTCAATAGCTAAAATGATTACTTCTTCTAGCATTACATATCTTTTGATTTTGTGTACGAAAGATCTGTTGATGTTAAATTACTCTTACAATGTAGTAAAGTAGAACGAAGAATATTTCCCTGATATTTTCCTACGATTATTTATTCATTTATCATCAACAATGTCGACGGTTGATGGAATAATTGATTGTGAATTTCACATTTTTATATATTGTAATGGATGGCATAACATCATTTAATCCCCTTTTTTAGGGTATTTAGAGCATTCAACAGAGGAGTTATAGGAGGGTAAATAAGGTCACATAAGTCATAAGTAATTGTCTCATTTACCTTCGGCATTAAAAAATCAAATCGAATGCCTATCAGAGATGTCTGATGTATAAGATTTTTCTGTATAAAATCAAATAAACAACTTATAAAGTTACAGATAAATTTATGTCATAAAAAACTTTTTTTCACAACTATTCACAATTAGCTAATTGTATAATACAAACACTCAATCACAGTAAGAAAGATTGAAAAGATAATTTACAAAGATCACATGCATTTTGCGGACGAGTTTTTTGTTTGAACTTGATATAAATAATTGAAGCCAACAGTGCACAAATTAAATATTATTAGCCTGAAACAAAATAAATTGTCAGGCGTCAAACTAACCGGAAATTAAGAACAAATTCGTTTAAAATGAGAACTATTTTCGAACATGAAATACTTTAAAATTTTCGATATGAAAAGCGATCAAAAAAAAATCAATACAATAATGTTAATTTTCATAAAAAAAATGAATTTGTTGATGTTCATCGACCCTTTTACAAGTAAATGATCGATTTAGAAGAACAAAATAAAACTCAATATAGAGCATCAGGTTAATAAGATTAATAAATAACCAAAAACATACAACAAAAATTAAACCAGCTCGATGGACATATCAGCGATATTTTCATCTGTAAATAGTGCTGTGAAAGCTATATTTGCAAAATCCGCATAAAATTTGCAGATGCGGTCGTAATCAGGCATGGAATTCCCTTCGATAAAAGAAACACAAATTTTACGCGTAGCATGGTCTGGAATTATAAACTTAAGAATTTTAATAAAACTGCATATAAATATAAAAAGACGAGCTTAAATCAATCAAATTCCTAATGGAATCACCAGAACGTCAAAACCAGAATGATGAATTTCTTAAAGAAGCTCAGGAAGTAATTTTGAAATCATTTCCTTTGATCTTTCACAACATTACCGTCAAAACCAAAGCTAAGCATTACTGGACTGAAAACTTCTCAGGTTTGAGAAAAAAGAGGTATTCTAGGTCAGTAAATAACACACTTTTCAAATTAAAAAAAATTAACTTGAAATAGAGTCAAATTTCATAAAACAGATATTTAATATTTTCTTAAATAAGTCTTTCTCTAAAACCACTGAAGAAACAAACCATCAGAGTCCCACTTCAACATTATGTCCAATCCATACATTGCCCGAGACTGTGCATTCGGCGCAATTCCCCGAGGAGGTTTCTCTCTAAAAAAGTTTCTATTACTAATGCTCTTCCTCAAAATGATAGAGGATGAAAAAAGCAAAAATCCCTGGCTAACATCTCCTTCACCTTCCTCCGTTTCTTGTTGCCTGAAACTTGAAAAACATTCTAATCACCGCACCTAGACACAGTTCTAATCACATCTTTGACAACTTCATTGATTTTCTCCTGTATTTCGCTCCATTCCACATCGTACAATTTCTTCCACTGGTCAATAAAATCCTTGCAATCCATCTTAAGTTAATAAAAAGAGTTGATGTCATAATTTTATCAAAATTAAGTCCGCAAATAGCGTGATGACAAAATTAAAAAACAAGAATTTGGTCATATAAATATGACTTACTTAGTCAAATACATTTTTCGATAAAAAGAAATGGATATTTTGAATAAAAACAAAGTCAAAAATATTGAAAACAACTTACGCTTAGGACTTTGTCATCCTCACAATTAGTAAAATGAGTATCACGGTCATCCAATTCGGACAGGGAAAAGTCACTGAAAATCAGACATTTAAAAGTTTCACGCAGAAAAAATCAGCGTGAAGATACTGAAATAATGTACTCATTTTTATATGGGATAGCCATTTTTTAGGGCCAAGCACATTTTGATTACAGCTCATCTGTGTGCGATTCCTAAAAACGCTTAAAATGTGGCTGGATTTTTTAGTACTGGTTCTCTAACCCACAGTCCCTTGTCAGGGGGTTCGGAGCAACACCGGTGAAATATGGGACATTCAGTAGTTCATATCCTCAAATGCTTGCACTCGTCAAATTTTATAAAAAAATTTTTGAGTAAAACATTAATTCCAAATAAACCTACTTCACTGCAAATCGCACCAAAAAATTTTTGTACAAAAACAGCTTCAGTGGTTGTAAGCAACGCAAAAATATGATATACTGCAAGTCAAATTTCACCATATTACCGCTGTCAGGTCTTCGAAAGAGAACAGGTCGATGAATATATTTACAGGCAATCTAAAAAATCACAAAATTACTTTATATATCAGTTGGTTAAGCATCTGTAATTTGATCAATAACTACTCTAAACACTTCGATTTATTATTTTAAACGCACCTTAGGCCCACTTTCGATAAGACGGATAATATAGGATAAATTATCAGTAACATGCATATCCAAACCTCGTGCAAGATTCCACGGCTTTACTATCCAGGTATTATCCATATTCCTGCATAAATTAAATGATGTACTACAATGATAAATTGTGAACCACAACTCTCGTCTCTAAAGCTACTTGAATACGAATCACATTTCTGTCACAATGAAGTTCAGATTAAATATTAGGAAACCTGATTTTTTTGGATTCATAACACTCGTAAAAATTAGCACTGACTTATAAAATTGATATTGATTCATCTTCATTCGAAGGTCACAAAAAAGAACTCCCTTTAAGAGCCCAAAAATTTTGTGTATCAATATATACGTGAAGTATATTTTAAAAAATTGGAAAAAGAAAGCAAACTTGAATGCTCGCTGTTGATAATACGCTACGAACTGAGGCAATTCAGTTTCAAGATTGAAAGTTGTTTCGAACCACAATGGCTGCCAATGCATCAGTTTCGGATCTACTATGCTATCACGATATACTGATTGTATTGTCGCTGACAATAAATCTTTTACGCTCAGCACACTATCGTATGGAAACTGATTCACCAAAGCTTTCGGATTCTTCTCATACAAATTTCTAAAATTGGAGTTTCCATTGTCAAAATCTGATTTTGAAGACGTTTACCGATACAAGCTATGAATCCTTATTCTTAACATCTACTACCACACACTTGAATTAACTTCTACAACCACTGAAAAGAAGGGAGGAATAGTTAGTATGTAAGAGCATGTCAGTACATAGCAAATGATAAATCAGAATGAAAACATTAAACTGTTAATACAAAATTGAAAACAAATTACTTGAAATCACTGAAGTGCTTCCGCATCCATATAAGATCCGCGTCCTCGATACAATTAACTTCAACAATTTCAATCGTTTTTAAATTTGAGAAAAATGTCAAATCATCACCAAACACACGTACTTTCCCCGATGATAAATCAAGACCGGGAACGATACTTGGAGCATCTAATGGTAAAACATCAGGGACTCGACAACGCTAAAATATAAGGAAAATAACGTAAACCACTCCACTAAAATCTTATTTTGAAAGCACATGCCAACTTATTCATTCCACACAAGTTTCTTTCGCATTTAAGTTGACGCTACATGTCGCACTCATGAAAATATAAAATCCTTGATGCAGCTAATTTAACTTCAATTGTCTTTAAGTCTGAATGAAGTAATATGAAATTGCTCTACTGTAAAATGCCAATCTATAGCAATGATATGTTCAAGCTTTTCGCCTGTTAAATCCACAGGAGTCCATGGATGCATCAAAATATGACGCCATTCTGGATGGCTTTTCATAATCATTGTGTCGACATAATCACGAGTAACAGCTTCTGAAATTTCGAGGCTTCATTTTTGTTGATTAACCTTGCCAAAATACAGTGAATAATAAATTCGTCACTTAAAAAGTTATAAATTACCTTCAGCTTCCACATTCTGAACAGGAAATAACAAGCTGTAGGCTATATTTTCCGGCATATGATAGACAGGTACCATTCGACAATTGGGTATATGACTGTGACCAATTCGAACACCAAACTCATCAGGCATGTACCATAGCGGCATGTCACATTCATCCGGTTCCTGGTATGAAAATCATTAAATCGGAAAGAATTTATTTTAGCAAACTTGTTTTAAATTCATAAGCAACAAAAAATCAGAAATTGGTTAGAAAAATCACAGAGATAGAATTTTGTACAATGCGAAATTTTTGGACACCTTTTCCAGAAAACGTATCGTATATGTATGGATATAACGCCACATGTGACGCAAAACTTCATTTATTCGACGGTCTTCTTCTGAAACAGTAATGAGACTTCCTGACATTGGCGTCCCTGTTACACTTTCAGGAGGGCTATTATGGTGTCCTGGAAGCAGTAGTTTTAAACAAGAAAATATGACGGGTAGATCAAACAACTGCTGGAACTACTTGCAAAATAGTCCATTCTTCCACTCTTGATCAAAAATTGTAATAAATCTAGCAGGATCGATATGTCTTTTAATATTGAAATTCATAAACAAGTATGATATGATACCTGTGAAAAATTACAATTAAAAAATCTTTTAATTTACTGCATTCAGCATCATCATGAAGTGTGGCGCCATTTGATCTCGCACCACCATCATATTTATCATCGGATATTTTTTAAAACTTCAATATACCTTCGTCCTCTTGATTTCCAGCTAGATTTTCCAGCTTCAATCCACTTGGACTTTGTACTTCGTCATCGCTGCTACCATAATCCGAAAGACTTTCCGTTGTATTTCTTCCTTGCTCCTCAAATGAGTAATTTCGAAACTTATTGTCATTTTTCTTTTACATGAAATGTCCATATGGTCCCAACAATGGTAACATAAAAAAAGAACATCATACTTTAATATTGAAAACATCACAAATTCGATCCAAGAGACCAGGAATTTCACGCAGCTGCTTGCGTGCAATCTGTGGTCGGAAGGTCCACGCATGATCTATCAGAAAAATACTGAAAAAGGACAAAAATTGAAATATAAACATATAAGATGTAGATGAGAGAAACTGCTCACCTTGTAAAGTTTTCGGGCTAATTAATCAAGAAAATTTTATTCCTACAGGTTCAGATGAAAAAGTGCAATTTCTTCTGAAACATACACGTACACATATCATGAAATGTGTTTTGAACATCTCATACTACTTCATTCATTATTTAACTGTAACTCGGTAGTACCACCGATAATAAAAAAGCAATTTAAATGTATTCTACAATGTTAATTAAGCGCAATTTCGATGATTAAAATATGAGCAAATGTTGTTTACCAGTTCGGATCATCTATTCTCAATTGTTGCAATGCCACAACTGTATAATGATGTTTGCCATCTTCGGTAACTTCCTCCAATATTTGAAAAAAATCACCCGCATCAAATATCTCATTAACAAGCTTTTCATGTAAGCGTCGCCAGAAATGCTTTGGTACACCTGCTGCTAACAGTTGTTGTTGATGTCTTGATTCGAAATCTACATATCTCTTATCATCAACGTTCTCCATTCTGGTTCCTTAAAACTGATTTAGAGTAATTCAGCAAAAACTAACTTTTTCTAACTGCGCAATTACAACCGATCACACAGTGTTAAGGTAAAATGATAGTAATTAAGAAAATTATATAGCAATTAATATTTCCCTAATAATTATATCAGAACGTAAATATGCGTGCAATTTCATAAAAAAATTCACAAAATCACAAATTGTCAATCTTTCCAGGCAAGTTAGACATTAGAGAGTTACCTTGGCAATTTTAATCGAAACAAGCCGAAAGGTAGTAACCAAACGCTTCCTTCATTTCTTTTCCAACTCCATTTTCCACATTCAATCATCTATGTGCTCTCCTGACTTACCACGTTTCCTTCACATTCCTCAATCATCACTACAATTATAAAAAGATAATATGTATTGGGCAATTTTACCTCTGTTCAGCATTTCCCGTAATCTACCGAACTATTTTTTTCTCTCTCCTTTTTTCTCTGTTTTACCCACCCTCTCTTTCTCTCTCCCTCTCTCTCTCTCATTTCATGTTATAAACAATTTGAATCCGGTTAATTTTTAATTCTCTCCCGAATTGTTTTATTTCTCGATTCAAGATGATGAATAAATTTTCAACAATTATTGCGGTTAACTGAAAAGAAAAAAAAACGAACAAACAAACAACAATGTACAAACTCAATACTTAATGAGTGAATAACTGATCAATTCTAATTAAAATCTTTAATGAGTGAATAAACTGATCAATTCTAATTAAAATCTTCCCATTCAATAACCGCTCGCATTCAAATTAACTTTCTAATTTATTGAAAATTTATTGATGATAGTTGAGAGAAAAGGATTAAGAATTAAAATTTTTTTTACCAATTACTAAAGTATGTTCAAACACTGAGCAAATAAATTTCCTACTTGAATTATATGGTCTACACTTTGCTACATGTCGATCGACACTCTCTTCTAGTATTATTGTTCTTCGTAATATAATTTTCTGACATAAATATTCGAGTTATTAATTTCCATTTTGAAATTAACAATTTGAATTTAATTTTGCATATAGCTCAATCAAAATAACTTCGTTTAATTTTGCATATAGCTCAATCAAAATAACTTCATACCGCCTGGCTTACTATATCTTCTAATATTTCCAGAACATATATCGTTTTATGGATCAATTTTTTTTAACTTCAAATTTAGCAGCAAAATTCAACTCTCAGTTTTTCTAACTTAAATCTTAAATTCTTCGATTTAAAATTTAGATTCACTATAATATTATACATTAGGTAAAGTTTTAGGATATTTTACAATGTCAAGCAATATTAATGTTCTATATTTCCATATGATAATTAATTTCATAGTTTAAATCAAATGGCTCAAAATTATTGCTAATTTACCGGCCAGCATTGATGGCATTCAAATGTACAAAGAATTAAAATGCATGGGAGAAGAAATATTTGACAGATAATGAAGAAGCCTTAGGCTATCATCAAACGCAAATTTTACAGTAATCCCGGATAAAGTGCAATAAATTTTATACTGTAAATATAAACAGCATCATACTGTAAGTGCAGTACGGTAGTAATAATTTATTGAAAGAAAAAGTTTTTAGAAATTTTCAAATTTCATAATATTATTTATTTATCAAATTTATGGAAAATTTAAATAAATTGTTGAAAAATTTTTTGTAGCAATCTGATTATAACCGAAATTGAATGAACGCAGTGGGAAAAGAGAAATTTAGAATTTAGCAGAGAAGTGGGAGAGACGATAAAAACGGTAAAAGTCGATGGATAAGAAAAAAAAAAGAAGAAAAATAAGCTGTGATGAGATGACCTTAGTAGGAAAATAAAAACTTTTTCCCTTTTCTCAACATTTCCAAAATAACATAATTTACAACCGCCGAGATGAGCGGAGCGCAAAAGGAAATGAAAGCTATTTTATTTTACTGTATTAGTTAGTTGGTTTTAACTTTGGCTTCTTCAACGATAAAATAATTTTAATGTTTAAGCTTTCCCTTTTTTTTCCCATTTTTTATTCCAAAAATATATTTCACTTTCCTTTCATCCTTTCCTCTGTTCGTTTGATGGTTTTTGTCTTTTCATTTACAATTTTTTTTTCTTTTGTTTAGTAAAATTTTCTTTCGTTTAACAATTAAAAATTCGCATCGACCGAAAAATCAATAAATCACAACAATTGATGTATGAATTAATTAATTACTTTGTAAGAGTGAATGAGTGAGAGAGAGAGAGAGGGAGAAACGAAAAGCTTTGCTATTTTTCACTTTTAAATTGGTTAATTTTGTTGGAGCAGAACTTTAGTCTATGTAGTTTAATCCAATCTGAAGAGAGAAATCAGGAATTTTAACTAATAAAATTAGTGAGACAAAAGATTTTAGAAAAAAATTATAATTTTTTTTAACTTCTTTTTTTCCTCTTTTTGCATTTTTTTTTAATTAAATTAAAAGAGCAATACTTTGTGTGATAATTTTGCTATGATTGTTGTTATTCTATGCCTCGTCATCATCATTATCATTACTATTACTATCATTACCATTGTCGTCACTATCATCGTTATCACTATCATTATCATTGTTAATGGTATTTTTTATAAATGCACTCAACTAAAAAAAAGCTACGAAAAAAAATTATGCAAATTATTCGACAAAAAAAAACTTATTTTATGTAAATTTTTCATTTCTTTTCCAACCAATAACAATAATTAAAATATTTGTCCCTCCTTTTACTTAAGTATTTTGAAAGCAATTTTTTAAATGACATACAGTAATTAAAGAATTACATTGGAAACATTAATTTACTACTTCTTTTTTTCGATTTAACTTTAAAATTGCAATCAATCAATTTCCAATACAAAACAAGTTATCAGGTATATTATACGTTACAATCTAGTCGATCAATTTTTTTTCAAACTTTTTGAAGTCTCTGATATTTCTTGAATGATAATAAATTGATGCAAGCATTTTCTTTTCACCAAATTAAATTTGAATTTCATATTAAGTAAAAAGTTGGCAATGTTAGATTTAGTGAAGACAGTGTTTTGAGAATCTCTAGTACCAGTTTATATTTTATACGTAAAAATATCCTCCCGTCTAAAACGTATGCTAAACTATTCTTTTCAGTTAATTTCGAGACACACATATTTCATACATCCAAATATATACGCACGTGTGTGTGTGTGTGTGTGTGTGTGTGTGTGTGTGTGTGTGTGTGTGTGTGTGTGTGTGTGTGTGTGTGTGTGTGTGTGTGTGTGTGTGTGTGTGTGTGT